>VZTT01042001.1:45752-77358 GCA_013400855.1 Buphagus erythrorhynchus | reverse complement strand
TCTCCTTTGGCCAGTTTTGTGACTCTCCTATGACTTATCTCAAGATTAATAGTGAAACCATTTTTGTCATCTCTAAAATGATCCACTAATTTAATAGGTGAAACTAGAGTTGATCAATATTTTTGGCAAGCAGATACTCAATTGAAAAAATTCTGGTATTGGATTTTCTTTTCTATTTTGAAGTAACTTTCTGTTTTGCAATTTACTTCATTATTCCATTATAAGATATAACAGAAAATATTTTCTTGAAACAAAATTGAGTGCGGCTTCTGTGGTTTTCAGACAATTTCAAAATTCTTTGGGTTTGTTGCAGTTTGGAACATTAGTATATTTTCAATTCACATTTTTTAATATAATAGAAATTCCAGTTTCATCTCCACATGGTTGAGAATATTTTTGTCCATAAAAATAATTTGAATTCATTAACTATTAATCAATACAACTATTAATAACTACAATTAATTCAAGAGGCACTTAAGTATGAATAGCCACATTCTACAGATGGAAGAGGAAAGAAAAACCATTAATGTCTTTGTTCAAGGCTATATAATTATATAGGAGACTGATCTCAAGTGCTGTGCTCAAAGAGACAGTACAGCATTTCATATTCAGACATGAGCAGAATTCAACAAATGAAGAAATGAATAGCTGTAGAGAAATTTCTGTTGTTACCCAAATGAAAGTAAAGTTATGGATGTTTCTCCTGGCTTTTATATATGGGAAGTGAATTATGCAGTTAAATACTAATTATTTTCTTGACCTGACAGAATTTCAACAGAAGAAAATACTGATTGATGAATCTACTTAATGCTAGGCTTGAACCTTCTATTGTTAAGAGAATACATCATGCTGTAATTTAGTCTGAGTAAGAGAAGAAAATATTGGTCTAAAATTTAAACAGCCCTTGAAACATGTGGTGTTAGTCTCTTTCAAATGTGAATGATCAAAATAGCATTTGTCAGTAATTCTTTACAGTAATAAGTATTATTCCTTACTTAAGAAAATACCACCTACTTTGGGGGATAATGTTATCTATCTTTTAGTGTTCAGACATCAATCAGTAAGTTTAACAAAAACCAGGCTTAAGAAAATTCCACAATTTTTGCCAAGAACAGTGCAATTTAAGACTTTGAATTCCAAAGCAGATTTTTGCAGTGTCAGCTTGAGCAATTTTATACTGTGGTTTTCATCCATAATGACATAAGATATAATTTATATTGGAAAAAATTTGACTTATTGCATGTGATGCTGTTGTGAAATCTCATGGTAGGAGTGGAATCCAGTCATGTCACCACCATATAAATCTCTGAAGTAGGGAGTTTGCAGTAGTAATTGCTATATGTGTTTGAGCAGAGCACTGTGATCAATTGTTGGCTGATGCCAAATTGAGAACCATGTAGCACTCTATTAGTTGAGGTTGAAGAGAAATAAAGGCATAGTAAAAGATCATCAGGAAAGATGTATTCAATATAAATGATCTAGTGCTCACTTAAGTGAATGAATAGGAGAGAAGCTAGCATGTAGGCAAAGAAGATTTACAGCTTTGAAAGGCCAACATTTATGATGATGATAAAAAAAAAAGTCCCAGAAAAAAATACAAAACAGAATAATAGAAGTAAATGAAGATAATTAGTGCTAAGAGAGTGTGGTGTAGCTGGAAAGTAAACAGTGAGTTGAGAGAGGAAAAAATGAATGTGTTGCTGGTCAAATTGTTGGCAACTCTCTGAGGCAGTACTTTTGCAATAGATTAATTTAAACCTTGTTAATGGAATAATCTCTCATGCTGATACAAATTAGCTATTTAGGAATTACTGAAGTGGCTACACTGGAAAGCATGCAACTTCCCTTTTTTTTTTACCACTGCATGCAATAAGGGGCAAGGGAATAAATTATCATATTTACAGTTTTATGGAATAAACTGGGACCTATAAAGAAAGATTTTGTTAGATGAATTTTGCAAACTGGAAAATAGAATCTTAAAAGTATTTTTAAACTGTAAACAGCTGAGTAATATGAAATCTGTTTGAAACAGTAGTTCACCACTCTTATTTGAATCTGTCCAGTGAGGCAGTGCTGTATTTTGCATGTGAGTCCATTGCTAAATCTAATAATGAATGAATAATTTTCTATGGCTAATTGAAATTTTAAAGTAGTCATAACCTACTTTTTATGTAATGTCTTTAACAAAAAAACCCCAGCTGTGTGTCATGGAGTGTGATCCAGGCATAGAGGAAATGTTGGCAAATCGTGGTTCTTGGATGAGATGAAAGTAGAGGAGGAGGGCTAAGTGAGACCCCGTGGACTGGGTGACACCTACTGGGGCTTCTGGGGAAGGATCAATTAATTGGGTTTTTGTGCCCAGGTGGAGCAGGGGGAGAGCTGGAACGTGGGCCTTGGATTGGGGGTGTGATGATGAAGGAGGTCTGCTTGGTTGGGTGTCCCTGTGGGAGAAGCCCCTGAGAAAAAGGGCAGAGCCCAGGGGAGGGGTGTGCTGGGGGCCATAACCTGCCCAAAACCCTTGGAGCATGGCTAGGAAGGTCCTTGGTGTGGCTCCTAGGTGGTGCTTGGAGTTTCAGAAGGAGCTTGGCAGGCTTGAACTGTGGAAAAAAGGGAGTGCAATGGAAAGGAAAAGCAGTGCTGGAGGAGGAGGGCTGCTTGTCTGACTTCTGTAAGTGCCTCTGTTCTGCAGCATGGCCCCAGGGGGCTGTGCCAGGCAGGAATCATTCCTTAGCAGACAGGTGGGTGGAAGGAGTATTTTGGGGAAATGCAAATGGTCTAAAGCAGATTCCTGGGGTAAAGTGCACAGCCAGGATATAAACCAGGTAGGCAAAAGAAGCACTTGCTGTTTAGAGTTTCTTGGGAATTTGAGTGAGGGTGTTTCTCTTGTCTGCTTTGTTCCACATCTCCTTACATCACCACCTCCCCCCCTCATTTTTTTTCCCAATCAAATATGAGTTTTTCCATCTTCCTTCCTTAAAAACCTAACCTCCATGCTATCCATCACATGCCATTTTAATGCTACCCTGTGGAGGGGCAGGCTGTCTTTCCCCCCCAAAATCCTTAGTTTTCCAAATTGTCTTGATGTATATAGGCATTGCAGAGCTCTTATGCCTTGGAAGACATTCAGGATTAAATTCTCTCCTATGCTGTAAGCCTGTTGCAGATGTTTATTTTAATTCTGCTACCTTCCCTGGTCTTACCCAGGCTCATACACCTTGGTGGCTCAGAAACTGCTTCTGCTGATGGATAGCCCCTACCAAAAGAGAATTCCAGAGCAGGATGTGTTGCTGTGTCCTGCCTGGTGTTGACCTTCTCTGTAGATTCTACTGAGGCTGTTGAGACGCTAATTGACTCCTCTTCTGCACTCCAAATGTTCAGATTAGTCTTTCTGCTAAGTCACAGATAAGTAAGGGTGTTATTGGATTTCAGGGCTACTTCTTTGTAGCTTTGAAAGGCCAGACATGATCTATCATTCTGTTCAAGAGAGAATAGTAATCTACATAAGCTATTCAATCTGTATCAGGCTAAAAGAATTACAACGCTGAATTACATTTTGAGTGATAATGTATGGTGATAGCCTTTGTCCAAGAAGGAGGGCTAATTGAATATATTAGATTCTGAATTACTTCAAAAAGCTGCTGTTAGAGTGAGGCTTACACTGCATGTAAAGGGAGGCATGTTCCAGAGGCAGGGATCAGTTACTCTCCTCTCCTCATTCAGCACACTTGTATTGGTCTGAGGCAGAAATTCAGATGAGATGACAAAGGGTATTTGTTTGAGAGGCTAAGTGGTTGCTCTGTAGTCTATTTCATATTAGGGATGGAATTAGAATTGGGAAGATGGAGAGGTATTAGATGCCAGTAACACTAGGTCTTATTTGGCTGTTTTGCATCTTTGAGATAAGTAAAAAGCTTCTGGAACTGGCTGTTGCTTTGCATCAGAAGCATTGGAAAGCAGATTGTTGTCTATGTCTTTAGGTTACTTATGTGTTATCTTTATTCTTGTTCTTCCTCATAAAGTAAATGGAAAATAGAGTTTGTTTCCTAGTTTTATTTTTTTTTTCTGAGTGTGCATGTATGCATCTAAGGCAAGCATGGACATAGTTTTACAAATGAAAAATCAGCCTTCCCATCTCTTCCCACACCCTGTGCTCTTACACATGAATTATTGCTGCCTCTTCCCCAATTCTAACCAAGCTCACAGATGTCTGACTAAAATAAGCTTCAAGAGTCTAGAGATCTGTTTTCTTCAGTGCTGAAAACCACAGCAGTATCCAGAGGGCTTAGGTATTGATTTTGACCTGTGCACATAACGCTATCTCATCTCTTGGTTGCTAAATATGGCAATCTGTAAGAAAGGTCATGTTCTCAGACCTAATTAAGAAAATCAGAGGAGACAAATGATGGAAATGTGTAGTCCTAATGATGACCTGACAGGTCTGCCATGTTACTGCAGATGGGCAGAGCCAGGTTGTGGCATGGCTGACTTCAGATCAAGTGTCAAGAAGGAAGGCAGTGCTTTCTCTCTCTCGCCTCACAGTAGTGATAAATTTGGTTCATTGCCTCCCCTTTTGGAATAAATAATTTATTTTTTTTTGTCTGTTTCATTCTCTTTCTTTTAATGGTTAGCTTTTAGTCTCCTGCATCTCCCTTTAATTGAGATGAAGCCTGAACTTTAGCAGTTCCATATGAGAGAAGAGTGCTGGAAAACTTAGGAAAGATTTGTGCCAATACTAAATATTTCTCTTTTTAAAAATAGGTAGTAAGTAGGAAGTAAATTATCCTGCCTTTGAGCCTAGGAAAAAATCTTAATGCTTGGGTTAAGTGCATTTTCTTTCTGTACATGTAGAAAGTGAATAATGGCCTAAAAAGTGAATACTGTCATGTTGATTGAATCTATTACGAAAGTACTTGTGCTACTGCAGCTGTAGGAGGTGGGGTGAATGTAGCATTTTAGTTATTTTCTGTAGTTGTTCATGCTACATCTTGTTTGGAATGGAAAATTAATTATTTCTCACTTTTTTTGGGAGGGGGGCAGGTGGGGTGGCCTCAGTTACTTTTTATGGCTGTTCTTTAAACAGTTTATATTTTGATTTTTTTCTAGGTTGACTTTTATTATTCAGTGAATTGAGTTGAATTTAATTTTGCATGGCTAATGAACAGCAGCCACTGTTTTTATCTGTACAGCATCTATCACTGTAGTGTCCACTGTCACTGTTCTTGGGGACCATAATGATACAAGTAACAATAATTGCCCTGCTTACAGCCCTTGTGTTTTCACAGTGTCTCTGTCTCGTTTTCTGGGTGTGGAAGTAATAGCACAAATCTTAAGTTGTCTGCTTGAGAGGTAAAGCCCAAACATGGATATCCTGGATATCCATTTTTGGAGAGAAGGCTGCTTACATGGCTGAGGTAACAGTGTGAGACAAGAGGTTCACTCACAGTAGATTAGATCTTGCAGAAAGCAAGGAAATACAAAAGAAAACCTGTGTAAATGTGCACAGTATATAGTGAGGAGGTTTAATTAATGACAAATTATACATGGAAATTTACTTTTGGCAGTACTTCAAGGACAAACTTACGTAGCATTTTCTTTGAATATAAAATATGGGCACTGCTTTCCCTTGGGACTGATGCTGGTCTATTTTTCTGTTTTTGGGGTACAGTTCTATTTTGCAAAGAAATGTGTAGAAGGAGAGGGAGGGGAAGTGGCTGTGTTTATTGTTTTAAGGGCTTTTGACATTCAAGTCTGCTCAGTCAGTGGCTATGGAATTACTTCTTCAGTGTCTCAGTGCCTTGAGCTTGCCCTTAGGTTTGGAGGGGACTGGCTACACTTTCTTTTTCTACTTCTTTTTTTATGCAGCAGCTGTCACTGGCAATGAAAGCAAACCTGCCAACCTATGAAATATTTATCAACATCTATATACAGGTATCAGCAGTAGAATTTTTTTAGTCTCATTCAGTTGCTTCAAAACAGTTGAAAAAGAAGCGTGTGTGAAATTCAGTATTTTCTGACATACTTGACCAAGTGCTGCATATTGAAGTGAACACTGCACCCAAGTTCTCTCTGTAAAAAAATACAGTAAAAATGTACTATGTGTCTGTTCTGGCCATAAAACAGATTTTTTTTAAAAATACGTTTTTGCATAGCCTCAAGGGATGTTTTCTGTTGGATAGAGTAGCAGTAGTTGCAACTAACTGTGTTAGGGTAAATCAGACACAGGTAGAACTCCATGGAATATTACTTAGCCTTGTCCTTTCCCTGGCTGCAACACAGATATTCCTTATGGTGACCCTTTAGAGCAGAACATCTGGGAGTGCCTGCTTGGGACCTGCAGTGCCATTTCTAGCTCTTTATGAGCTGAGGTTTTCCTATTTCCTTTGGGCAGAAGGATCTTGGATGTCTCTTAATCTGCCTCTCAAAACTGGCAGGAGTAGCAGACCAAGAGGGTGGGACACACATCAAGAGAAGTAAATTGAGTTCAGGCTCCTTTGCGTGACATTGTGGAGCCATCTATATGATAAAAGCATAAAAATAATCTGCACTGATAAGAACATTAAAATGGACAATAAAAGTACAGTTCTATTTAGGAAAGTGGTAATCTAAAATTGTCAATTTTTCAATCCAGCAGATCTATTCCAGTGAGCATTAAAATATAACTTGCTAAATCTAGTACCAAAAAGTACTGATATAAAGTATTGCAGGACTATCTGATTTTTTTTCTTAATTTATCATCTATGAAACAATCTATTAAGTTTCTGTTGTTTGTAACCATTTGAAATTCTTTCACTTAGAAATTTTTAAGTTATATGCATAATCATTTCCCTGTGCAGTTCTTGCTCTTGATATTGATCCATTTAGGATAGACAAATCCTTTCTTTTGAAGAAATCAAAGAGAGAACACTGTTAACGCTGAAATAAAAAGATTTTTTTTTTTTAATACAACTTTTTCTGATCTTTTAGAATCTCATTGGCAATGCAGTCAGGTGAGTCTTTGGAGTAATTAGAATATTTAATGTAGCCTTTCAGTGCAATCAAATCAAGTATATATTTTTCTGTAAATATTCAAGTTCTTTTTGTACAAAAAGCCTAATTCTCTCTATTTCTGGTCAGAATTTGGTAGAATCAGTTTCTCCCAAATGATGCAGTTCAATCTCATTTAAATTTTTAAAATAAAATTTCTTTTAGTGAATTTCACAAGGGAAATTAGGGTAAGAAAACGTTTGAAAAAAGTATTTTGGATTAGACTTTTAAAATCTGATTTCATGTATTTTAATTAGTATTCCCATTTTTCATATCCAATTTCTTGAACTCCTTGTCTGTGCTTCTTTCCTTTCCCCAAGTATTTCTAATCCTTGACTCTTTTTAATTTTTAATTAAGAATTAATCAGATTGTAAGCTATTAAGTCCTTCCTAAACCATTATTATTTTTTGGCTTTGGTAGGACTCTTGCTGACAAACAGCATTTTTGGGGGGCTTTTTTTTATCTCAGGGATTTGTTTAATTCGAAGAACAGGTTTTGAACAAAAATAAAACTGTTTTCTCGGATGTTGAGGTGGAGATTTTGAAGCACTGTATGATTACAAGGCTTGGTTTTGAGACTGAAGCTAAAAGCACCATTTCTGGAGACCTCTCAAAATGTAAAAATTAGTCTTTCACTGCTAAGGTTTGTAAAGAGAAAAGGGAGAAATGGGCATTGGCTCTGAGGGGAAAGGCCAGAAGGCTGTGTTGTAATGTCAGAATATTTAGAATGCAGAGACTAAATGCGCTTGTCAGTCCAGGACTTGCATATATCCAATTCTAAAATGTCATTATAATTTTTTGCATTTTCCACTTTGCTCTTCCTCTCCATACTGAATGTTCAGAAATACCTGCTTTCCCTCCCCTGGAAATTAAGGCCTTTTTTGTCATATTCTCAGAATTGGCATTAAGGCTTTGCTCCAGTGTTTACAAAACAAAGCTAGGTATGGAATGAATGGGAAATGGAAATTAACTTACTTTGTATAGCAATTTTTGCATCAGTGACTTGAAAAGTTTGGCATAGATGTTCATGAAAAGAATAGTTCACTTGCTCTCTTCTAGATTTCTGCAAATATCTCTGATTTAAAGATACATATTTTTTTCTCTCTCTCTTTTTTACTCCCCACCCCCTTCTTGCATTAGATCTTGTCCAGATACTTAATAGAAATTGATAGTGTGTTCCCAGGTAACAAATTACATCTGTCTCTGAAAATGAGTCAATGTAATCATGACAGATTCATGAAATAAAGGGAAAAGATATTGCTGCAGTCCTGGGGAACATGAGTCAATATACTTTATGTAATTATTTAATAAAACATCTTTTCTAGTGCATTGAAGCAGCCTAAGATACTGAGGCAGTTGTATTTATGCAGGAATAAACAAACTTCCAGTAAAAGCTGGTGACCAGAAGTATGCAATTATGCATTTCCAGAAATACTCATTAAACCAGTCTGCTTAAATTTTAATCAGACTTCTACATATGAAACAGTCTTAGTAAGAGGAAGTAGGGAAAAAAAATAGGAAGAAGAATTTTTATGATAGACTATTCAGATCTTCTCATGTCCCAAATGGGTTTGAATTTTTTAATTTGACTTCTTGTGCAAATCTGTATAAAAGTTAACAATACAAAATCCTGCATGCTGGCTTAATTCTGTTTTATGGGAACCATATTATTTTCAGCACAGAAATACTGCATTGATATCAAAGCTGTCATAAAAAGGATATAATTTGGGGATTAGTGAGATACTTGAAATATTTAAGCTATGTGTAGTTCATATGAGAAATGCCAGAGGACTGCTTATCAATGCATGAATTTGTATAGGAAAGTGGAGTCATAGGAAATGTGTTGTAGGAAATAGGAAAACTACAAATTGCCAGGTACTTCCAGTATTTTTTGGCCTCCTTTATTTCTCTTTCTGTTATGTCTCAGTTAAATACTGCAATCTGTGTTATATCTGAGATGTTACATTTGACGTGTTGCATAAGAATTCACAACTGGATATGCAACAGGAAAAGAAATAGAATAGAAAAAGAAATAGAATAGAAAAAGAATAGAAAAGAAACAGAATAGAAAAGAAACAGAATAGAAAAGAAACCGAATAGAAAAGAAATAGAATAGAAAAGAAACAGAATAAAAAAGAAACAGAATAGAAAAGAAACAGAATAGGAAAGAAAAAGAATAGGAAAGAAACAGAATAGGAAAGAAACAGAATAGAAAAGAAACAGAATAGAAAAGAAACAGAATAGGAAAGAAACAGAATAGAAAAGAAACAGAATAGGAAAGAAACAGAATAGGAAAGAAATAGAACAGAAAAAGAAATAGAAAAGAAATATAATGGAAAAGAAAGAGAACAGAAAAAGAAAGAGAACAGAAAAAGAAAGAGAAAAGCCGGTCGTTGGAAGGTTCAGATAATCTGAAAAGGGAGTTCAGAGAGCAACCCACAAAATGGCAGTGGATGAAGGCACGAGTGCATATATTCCTCCCTGGAAAGGGTCACTAAGCTTTTTGTGTTTCACAGTTTCTCTGTTATCCGGTGGCTCTCTTTTTTTACGGATCACCTTGTTTCTCGGGAAGCCACAGCAACGAATATTTTGTTGCCTTCAGATGAAATTCTAACGGCCAGTGTGCTTTATCCTTCCAGGGCATCAGCAGCCTGTTCAGCTCCCTCAAGGTGGTCAGGCTGCTGCGGCTGGGCCGCGTGGCTCGCAAGCTGGACCACTACATCGAGTACGGGGCGGCGGTGCTGGTGCTGCTGGTGTGCGTGTTCGGGCTGGCCGCGCACTGGCTGGCCTGCATCTGGTACAGCATCGGCGACTACGAGGTCATCGACGAGGACACCAACACCATCCGCACCGAGAGCTGGCTCTACCAGCTGGGGGAGTCCATAGGAACTCCCTACCGCTTCAACACCTCGGGATTTGGCAAGTGGGAAGGCGGGCCGAGCAAAGATTCCGTCTACATCTCCTCGCTGTACTTTACCATGACCAGCCTCACCAGCGTGGGATTTGGGAACATCGCTCCCACCACAGATGGGGAGAAGATCTTTGCTGTGGCTATGATGATGATTGGCTGTAAGTATTAGAGGTTCTGTCTTTCTCGTGTACAACACCAAATAGCTGCATATCGTGAATGCTGATTTCATGAGAATATCTGGAATCCTGGTAAATGTGATGCAGCTAAAAATATTTTTGATGGCAATATAAGCATTACACACTTCTTACCTGTTAAGTTTAAATCACAAATAGGAATATTGTTGTGACTAACAAAAGTTCAGTCATTTTGGAAGGAATATTCTGTCCATATCCTCTCAATATGCTCTTGTAAGTAAACCATAAAATGCTTCAAGCTGGAACTGTTAAGAATTAATGCACCTTTTTGCCTCCACCATTTTAGTATGTGGCAAACTCTTTTCACGTCTGACAGCTGTATACATTTGGTAAGTGGCTCAGAGTGTGAGAGGAGGTCTGGGAGCATCATCCTCTAAGGGAGAGAGAACTGGGACTCTTTAGGAACCAGAACTCTGCTGTGGGCTGAGCATACAGACATATCCTAAAGCAAGTCCTTGGGCACCTCTGGCTCAGAGATCCTTGTTAGAATGGGTACATGTGGCCAAGCTGTCCAGCTGTTGGCCATGTTGTCATTTCAATGCAGGATCTGCATTCAAAGTGCCTTGAGAGCTACTTGGAGTTAAGAACCGTATGGTGGCCACTGTCAAACTAGGTCGTGGTTTTCTAGATGAGGGTGGAGTTTGAACCAAAATATGGGGGGGAAAAAAATCTGCTTTGTCCATGGGAAAACATTTCATTATATGGAGAAAGATAGAAGCTTCTGTATGGTAATATTGCATCCAGAGGAGGAGAAAGTCAATCCTTGATAAGCAGAAAATTAAAACCAAATACATAATGAAACTCAATTAGCAGCACAGTGCCTGTTGTAGAAATGTGAACCTTTGATTCTGATGTGTCCTTTTACAGCAACACTGAAGTCACACACTGAGATTACATGTGCAGTGTTAAGCCTGCTGAAGGTTACTGAGAGAAACTATCAAGACAAACATTGTTGATCACACCGGGATTGGGATATTTTAGCTATAAAATTGTTAATTTTGTTGTTCTAGTTTTTCCACTGCCAAGAGTCCCATCATCCTAATAAAACACCCTGTAGAAGAAGGGAAATTTTTATAAAACATGGATAAAATTTTGCAGTTTTCTCATGGAGAAGGTGCATTAGACAATGTAGTGGTGTAGCATAAAACAGGCTTCCAAACATATTTCCTAATGAAGGTGTCAGTTTGATAGGAAATATCTTGATCTTTGGCTTATTGTTATGACCATGATACTAGCTAGAACAAGAACAGCTAGTATTAATCTATTATTATTTTATACTATGAATAATGATTAAGCATAACCTTCAAAAAGTCATGAATGTACATGGGGCTATTTTGGACTTGCACCTGTTCCAGACTCTTCATATGACAATGTGGCAGAAAGTAACTGAATTTATGCATAAATAATGTTGATTTAGATGAGCAGAAAGAAAATGATAACATTTCTTTTTGTGTGTTTTATCCACTGCTCATTTGAATAGCAATAAGTGCTGTATCAAAAGACTAGCAGCTTAAACAACACTGTGGCCAGCTAAGCTTACAGTCAAAATTTCACTAGCAAGATCACCTTTGAAATGTTTATCTTATCTTTATTTCTCAAAGAAACTGACTTTTCTGGAAATGGTGATGGAGAAGGTGAGCATGTGTGGAAATGTCTTCAAGCCCCACCTTTACTGCATGGGCTGTATGTGAGGCTGCCCTGCAGAAAGTCAGGGTGCAGTGCAGGGCAGGGACTTTCCCTCCTGCTGGTGGCTGTCAAAGAAGCTGCAGCTCTGTGTGTCCTGCATCCATTCAGAGTCACAACACTGCCTTTGCACCCTCCCTCTGATTGTTGGTATCGATGGCTTGGCTTGCTCCATGAGCTGTGCCTCCATGGTTTGGTAGGGACCCTCAAGAACTGCTTTCCTGGAGTGCAGATGTTGGCATCAAGTAGAGGGAAATGAAGGGTTTGCTTTTAGAAGTGTGAGTTCTTCCTGCTCAGAATTATTTCTAATACAATGGATTTGATTGTGCAAGGTTCTTGTACCTCTGGGAAAGGCTGGTCATGGTGTGTATACATTGCCACGTGGTGTGGTGGCTTTGCAAGTCTTTCAAGTCCTTTGTTCTAGCAGCTTAGGCTCTAGTTTTGTTTTGGTTTAGTGGCTCAGTATATCGAATAGTTTCTGAAGAAGAAAGGTGTGAATAGCAGTGATACTTTTTTCTTTGATCTTGGGTTGTTGTCTATTGAGGCTCTGTTTCCAAAGAGGAGTTGCTGTGTAAACAAGTGTTTTTAAGACGTGCATTGCTGTCTTTTCCACTGGCAAACTGACTGAAAGGCTTGTACTACAGTCAGCACAGGCCTGTGGTGACATGCAAGTGAGGTGTTTGTGTCAGAAAGGCTCAGAATATTAGAGGGATTTGAAAGCATAAGCAGTCCATAACTAGTGTCCTTCCATGTGTCTTTAGTGTGCTTATGCCCAGAGGGATGGAGTTAACACTGTAATTCCATCTTCCATATGACAAAATTTGGTTTGCCTTGCAGCTCAGCCATGGATATGTCCCCTTCTGCTCACTGCTTACTCCCTCTGTAAAGCTGATCCTGTGGCAGAATTTCATTTGTGTTGCATTAACTCTTTGTAGACACACTAGTAATAGTACTTTGCTGTGGTATCAGATGGCTGTTTAAAAAAGTAGGTAAGACGACTTCCATTTTCTCTTTTATTCAAGCTTTCATTATGGTAAATAATAAATCCAGGTAACTTTTAATTAAAATTTTATAAATACTTTAGTGAAGCTGTCCTGGACCAGTGGGAATTTTGGCTGAGTTGAGTGCAAATGTTGACCCAGTAAAAAGTGTATGTACCTTGTAGGAGAAGTGGGTGCATTATATTAGCTGTGCACAGACACTGGGAAGGCATGATTGAGGTGAATAAGTTGTATGTGGGTACTGAGCCTGTGGGGCTGACTTTGTTGGTTGGGTTTACACTAGGGACAAAGTTTAAGAAAGCATAGCTTTGTCTCAGCAGCCCTGGTCTCTGTTTCAAGGCCTCCTTCTGCAGGGAGGTGGTGTTGTGCTCTCAAATGCAGTGATGCACATGCTGTCCTACTGACCTCATTGTGGCTGCAGTTTTCAGAGAGAAAGTGTTTTGCTGTTGGTTTTTTTGATATGGGAAGGTGAAACCCCTAATTAGATTTGTGGGGGGCTGTGGCATACTCATAACCCCAGGGATGTTTTGTCACTTTGTCAGCTTCACTGCAGGGGGTAGGTGAAAATTGCTCTTGATTGTTGACCTCAAATAGTGCACATCTGTTTGGGAAGATCAAGTTATTTTAAAATAGAGATGAAGTACCCAGTGGCTGCTTTTAATGATTTCTAGTCTGTGGAAGCCCGTGTTTCATATTACTGTGTAGCTGCTTTTCCTGAACATATGGTGAATTTTAGTTTTGCAAAGCAAAATATCTTCACATCTGTGAACTGACCTGCATGGTTTTGCCTGAAGTTCTTTACTGAGTGTATGTGTATGTATATATAGAGAGAAGGATGAGTGTTACTACAGGAAGTAAAAACAATTAACTCCTCAGCTTCATTTTAAATGAAAAACATATTTGCTTATCCCTTTCCACAGATGGCCACTAAATTGCTAATTAATAGGGAATATGTCTACAGACAGATCTTTCAGTGAGGCTGACGTTATATAAAACCAGGCTTAATACCACTGTCTTGGTCTGCAGAAAGACATATATTTTCCATTTTTAATACTTGAGGGGAAAAAAAAGCTGTTTCAATTTTTGGTTTCCTCCCTGTGGAGACATATGCCTTGAAATTACAGTCTTTATATTTTTTTCTCAGTGATTCTGTCAGGTTGGGTTGGGTATTGTTTATTTTTCCTTAGCACTAGCAGAAATCAGAGGACTTCCATTTGCAGTTTTTGTATCTAGGTACTGTGTCAGCAGTCCCCGTGCTATGCAGGCAGAGTAGGGATGAATATTTCTAAAAATGCTTGGCATTCTTGACTTTTGACAGAAAATAATACTGATGGATGCTTGCCTATTTGGATTTTGAGCAATGGAGCAAAATCCATCATTTTTGGGAGCCTTTTGTTGGTGTTTTCAGTTTCATTAAAAGATCTCAAGCTTTTGTGCTTGTTTATGCTAAATTCTCCTTTGTTAGGTAGGAACTTACTGGAACTACAGGGCTTGACTCTTCCAAAATATGAAGGAAAAGGCACATATTTGAATGTTAAATGAAATAATGAATTCCCCTGTGTTCACTATACTTAGACCAGATAGTGAGAGGGATCATGGAAAAAGACAAAAGTAAGAGTTAAAAGGTCAGATTCATGAACATGCATGCTTACATACTGTGATGAATTGTCATCCACTGAGTTCATTAATCGAAACAGTCCAGAAACCCAAGCCACTCCTCTTTGTTGATGGTGTGCAGTGCAAGCATTTTGAAGTCCTGCAGCACTTCAGCTGTTTCTCTGATTAAGGTAGACACAGATCCCAGGAGAATGGAGTAGCTGTCTCAGCTTTGATCAGCTTTGTCTGTGAATCGTTTCTTTCTCATTAGACAAAAAAAAAAACAAAAAAACCACCAAAAACAAACCAAACAAAAACACCCAAACAATCCAGAAATGAGAATAACATTTGGTAAATGTGAAAACATAGGCAGTTTTGTTTACAACACTCTTGCTGAAAGGAACAGTAGTGTGACCATCCCTGTGAGCTTTCAGAAAATCTTGGTGGCAGGTATCATGATGCACAGGTCAGTATTGCTTCTTCACAGCCTCATAGAGCATTGGCGTGCTTTGGTGACCTCCAGCAGGGTAGGGAGTGTTTAGTGGCTCTTGTGAACAAGGATAGGGAGGAACTGATAAAAACTAAACTATTGATACCAAAACACCTGGACAAGATATAGAAGCATTGAAGCATCATGTCTGATGATCTTCCCGAGGCATGACTTCCCCCTCATAAAGCAGGTCATCAATTGAAAAGCAAATGAATGTTGCCATTTACTAAACATGTGTCTAATGACAATAGAAATGCATTTACCCTTAGAGCACCTTCTAGGTGGTGGGGGAGTTGGAATCATTTTTTCTGGAAGTTGGTGGCCTGAAACTAAGGGCCAGCCACGTGCCAAGTGTTAGTTAGGTTTGCTGAGGGTACCATTAATGGGTGCAGCACAAAGGCATAAGAGAAAGGCCCAAAGCAACTTTCTCTGCACTCATGGGTATTGCCAGTGCAGTGTTTTGGGTTTGGGGACATGTTGGGAAAGGAAAAAGAAACTTTGTCTTGCAAAAGCTGTCTCTTGAATTCCTGGTCTTTGTCACATCCTTGGCAAGATGACAAAAATCTCTCAGGTGCCATGGACCTCTTGCAAGCTCCTGAAGTTGCAGATGGCATGCTTTCTATAGGGCTGATAATTTTGCATTAATTTTCATTCTCATCTATCTTAGCCAACAGCAACACTACTCTAGCCAGTAATTCCTAATTTAAAGGTCTGGATTTTTATTTTTTTTTCAATTTCTTTTTAATAAGTATGGCCAGTCATTGCAGTTCTGTGCCTTCACCCCTCTATGCTGAGCTCTGTTACTTTTAATTTGATACTAGTCATGATATTTGAAGAGATGGTGTGTTATTGCTGTAATTGTTAAGCAACTGCTTGGGATTTCTGAATGTTACTTTGCTTGGATACTTTCTCCACTAGAATGAACTGTCAGAAGTGTTGTGGATATTATTTCTGTGCTACAGCAAGTTTCAGCAAAGTGATAGGCCTGGCAGAAAAGTGGGTAGAGTTTCTCTGTAGGTTAGAAGAAGGTTTAACTATTAGGGCAGGATTTGGTCTGATTATCTCTGAAGGTGAAAATGTCTCAATTTCTCTTGGTAAGAGTAAAGAATGAGTAAAAACCAACCAAAAAAACAAAAAACCCACCCAACAAAAAGCCAACTCCAAAAAATAACAACAAAACCTACCAAAACCTCAAAGTCATTGTGATAAATAGAAATCAAACAGATAGACAACGTTGGTTTTGGCTTTTTGGACATGTAAACAATCCTTCAGACATCTGAGTCCCGAGGGATGCAGTTTTCAGCAGAGCATGTCGGTATTTCTCATCAGTGAACGTGGGGTGCACCAGGTTGTGGTGGCATTTTCAGCCCCACTGATGAGCCAGAGCCCCTGGCCTGCACAGAGCTACATCACTGACATTCAGTGCAGACAGGCCATGGAGGAGAGATGCAATCAGTGCTGACAGGCTTCACAACACAGCAAGCTCCAAAGTCAGAATCTAGCTCTTGAAAGCTGCCTCCTCTTTGGGTAAGGATGTCCAGCACCTGCATGTTTTTTCAGGATTGCTTGTACTGAAGCACAGCCCTGTTCCCCAGGACCAGTCTTGTTTAATATCCTTGTGAATAATGTGGATGAGGGGGGCCCAATGCACCCTCAGCCAGGCCAGGAAGGCTCTGCAGAGGGCTCTGTACAGGCTGGATTGATGTGCAGAGGCCAATGGTGAGGTTCAACAAGGTCAAGTGACAGGTCCTGTGCTGGGGTCACAACAACCCCGTGCAGCTCTACTGGCTTGGGGCACAGGGACTGGAAAGCAGCCCAGCAGAAAAGGACCTGGGGGTGCTGGTGACAGTGACTGAACATGAGCCAGTGTGTGTCCAGGTGGCCAAGAAGGCCAATGGCATCCTGGCTTGTACCAGCAATAGTGTGGCCAGCAGGACCAGGGCAGGGATTCCTCCCTCTGTACTGGGCAATGGTGAGCCCACACCTCAAACCCTGTGCTCAGTTCTGTCCCTCTCACTACAAGAAAGACATGGAGGGGCTGGAGTGAGCCCAGAGAAGGGCAGCAGAGCTGGTGGAGGGTCTGGAGCACAAGTCCCATGAGGAGCAGCTGAGGGAGCTTGGGGTGTTTATCCTGGAGAAAAGGAGGCTCAGGGAGACCTTGTCACTCTCCTCAACTCTCTGAAATGAGGGTGTAGCCAGGTGGGGGTCAGTCTCTTCTCCCAGGTAACAAGGGACAGGATGAGAGGGAATAGCCTCAAGTTGCACCAGGGGAGATTTAGATTGGATATTAGTACGAATTTCTTCATAAGGAAGGGTGTTCAGGCATGGGAATAGAGTGCCCAGGGAAGTGGTGGAGTCACCATCCTGGAGGCACTTAAAAGACATGTAGATATGGCACTTGGGGACATGGTTTAGTGATGGACTTGTCAGTTAAGGCTGAGTTAAGGTTGGACTCAATGATCTTCAAGGTCTTTTCCAATTTGAATGATTCTGTGGTTCTATGATAAAACACTGGTGTTAAAGCCAGAAAAAAACCTTTAGGTGCCATCTAGCCAAATAGTGAATTCCTTCAAAAATCGTCTCCAGGCTAAGATGGGCTCAGTTGTCTTTCAGGTTCACTATACAAGTGCTAATGCTGTAATAAATCTGTCTTAGCTAATGACCATGGCCATATTCATATGGCGTTAGTCCCCTCCTCAACCCAGCACACTTCAAAGCAAGAAGAAAGAATTTTTGTCAGTATATTAGTATGGTAGTTCTTTGTTTCTTGGCCTGGCCTGGGGAAACTTGAATTAATTCTCTGTGAGATGTTATTTCTTAGAATGCAAAAATGAGTAACCAGTATTCGTTTTCTTGTTAATTAAAGCATATATGACCAGATTAAAGCTAGAATAAATTATTGCTATTAAAGTTTTGGAAAAATATAATTTGGAAAGGGCAAGTGTAAACTGCCCATGTACTTTTGGCTGTAGGGAAAAAGAATGTAGGTGTTCCAGAGCTACATCTCATAGCCATGCTCTATAAATTGTCCCTTGATTATCTTGCCATAGTGACAAAAGATTTCAGGCTGTACTTCAGCCTAATAGATCTAGAGAATCAGCCTATCTCAGAATATACTAGAATTTAATTTCTAGAACAGTCAATCAGTAGTCTGCAAATCCAATCAGGGCAATTTTTGAAGTGAGATTTTTCTAAAAATTTCTAATTCTCAAGGTTTTTACAATCCATTTATCTCCTGCTGAGCTTAACGTTGCTCCCCAAGACATTGGACAACTTTTGAAAGAACTGTAAATGCAAATGGAGAAAAAATAGTTATGTTTGATAGAAGATGAAAGCTATGAAGTGTTAATGGCTTGGTTTTTCCAGGATTTGGGGAGAGCTTACACAGTAATGTTACAGATAATTGCCTTTTCTCTTTCTTTCATACAGCATTTCTAAATTTTGTGTTTTAACTCTTTAATAGGAAGGAGAAAGATAAGGTGTCTCAGCTGTGGATATCTTTCTTTTGCACCTGATGTCTTTCATATCACATGCAGGATTTTGCTTTCTTTAGACATTTCTAACATTACTTCCTATAAGTAGATTTAAAACATTGAAATATGCTGGCTTTATCAAACTTCAGTCAGAGTGTGCAACCACCTTGTTTTAAAATCTAAAGGAACAGGATTCACCCAAGTTAATTTGTGAGAGAAGAGCATGATGCATCCAGGACATGGACTGAGAGAGCAGAGGAATATAAAAACAAGAAAGAATATTTCAGGCAGGAACCAGGGGATAATATGCAAGATAAGTATTTTGTTCCCTACAATAAAATGAAAAATCTGCAAGAGACACAGTGCTTTGCTATGCAGGATAGCAAACCTTGGGGTTCAGTTTACAAATTTATTCTCAAATTGCTGAATTACACAAGTGCAATCTAGAAGAGTGTGGTTTGTCTGTCAGAACTATATTATGGATTCCCACTGTTGGAACTGGCTAAATATGTGGAACATACAGAAAGCATGACAAATTTTTCCTTGTCCCTGCACTGCTGGGAGGCTTTTCCTTAGGCAGCCAACTGTATTGCTGAAGGACAGCAATCCTGGACAAGGATTTGGTCTTACACAAGTCCATTTCAGACTAAGAAAAATGCAGTTAGATAGGCATGGGGGAGAAATAGTAAAATAGCACATCCACCCACATGACACATCATGCCACTTGTCATCTAATATGTGGAATATGATGGAAGTTCTGAAGCGTTTTCTAAGCACTTTTCACTTCTGCATCAGCTTCAAAAAATTGTATGGTTATTTAAATATCTAATTTCTTCTGGACTCAAACAGGCCTGGTTTAAGGTTACAAAGTGCTGGAGTAGAAGTAGCTTGCCTAGCTGGAATGGGTAAGTGGTTTATAGATCTTGATATGACCTTAACCACTTGGATAAGCTGTCTCATGACATCTTGAGAATGAATAAGGCTTAGCTGTGCTTACCAGATCAGTGAGTTTTAGTGCATTTGGCTGTTTTTATATTTTAAAGAAAGATTTGGCTGTTTATAAAAGTGATAGGGAATGTTTTAGAGGAGGCAAATGCTGCTCTGTGTCATATGCAGTCTACTTCTTGGAGTTGAAAGCTCTGAAATACACTAGATCTCGAGTTATTATCTGAAGACATATCCTATCACAAGCAGCAGCCTGTTGGAAGAAATTCTGATCTACTGAGAGAATATGGAATATATGTAAAAATATCAGTATCTTTTATCCACTGTACAGCAACTCTTGCTGCTACTGGTGTGAAAAATGTGGAAGGAGACAAGTAACATATTAATAGGTCCGATTGCCTGGAAGAAAAGTAGAAAATTTATTCTTCTAACCAAAGGATTTTGGCAGTCACTAGGTTCTAAAATCTCAAGTGCCTTATGGTAAAGAAGGAAACAGTTGAGGTATTAAGGCCTGACTTTTCTGACTCACCTCAACATGAATTAGGACTGCTTTTTTTCCTTCTTTAAAATCAAACCTGTACCTGTACCAAGTGGTATGGAATGAAATTTTTCTGGTGAGATGAGAGGCAAACCTTGCCTTCCCCTGTCACCATCCCAAAAGCAGCAAATGTGTTGGTTGATGAGTGCAGGTGAGAAGGATGCTTCAGGGTTGTGGTTTGGTACTTCTTCATTGTTATTGCAAAGGTCCTGCAGGATTTTCAATACAAAATAAGAGGGAACTGGAGATGGGTAATGTCTTCTAAGTGTAATGAGGCCAAATGGAAGGTGACAGAATTGGGCTTAATATAATTAATTTCTGTCTTTGAACTTGAATGAGGAATTTTTTTGCAAGTTATTTTCTGATAAAATTAAGATTTACTAGGAAAGCATGAAAAATAATGGAGTTTTTGGGTCATCCTGGTCCACAAAGGTCTTAAACAGTCTCAGCGCTTCTAGAAACTTCATCAAGTCAATTCTGAAAACTGTAAACTTATTTATTACTGTTGTATGACTTACTGATAGTTTGTGCTTTTAGTACAAGCTTTGCAAAATATGAAGTAGAACTTGCTCCAATTTTGAACCAACACTATCCTGATGTTCTTTTCCAAATTATTTCCTCTCTTTCATATTCAGAAGGTAAATGAGTGGAATTTCATCTCCTAATGGTCAGGCCTGCTGTGGCACTTTGTGTGTGTGGTCCTGGACAGCGTGCATCCTTTTGCATCAAATACACAGATCTGGCAATGATTTGGTCTTGGAAATAACTCAGTATCCACTGAGAATAGTTCACAGAACTGCACCCTAAATCTCATGTGGCCTATTTTCAATTCTCTTTCCTAAAATGGACCACCATTTTTCTTTCACTTCCCTCTATAAACCTTCATTTCTGGGCCTGTCACCACTCTGAGCTTTGCCATCCCACACTAGCACCATCATCCTGGTTTTATTTTTTTTCCTCACAGAGAAAATTTAATAAGAAACAAGGAACCAGAAAAGATACTCAATTTGTCTTGTTCTGCCCCTTTGGTTTTTGAGAGGGAAGTTGTTATAAATTGTAATTTCTGGAGCTTCTCATTCCTTAACCATTTGCTGAACTTTAAAATTCTTGTTGAGTTTGCTGCATTTAAATTGGGAGGGATGGGAGGGGAAATGAAGGTGATTTCCTATACTGCAGCAAATAAATTTTGATTGCTTCATTCACTTCTGTTTTGAATATTTTTGATTCTACTCATTTTTTCTTCATAAAAGCCTTTCTCTGCATGACCTAGAAAATTATAAAGTCAATTTTATCAGGAACTAAGTATGCCAAAACTAAAGATTTTAGGAACTGTCTTTCTCACACTCCTTGCAAATAAGTTGTCGGCAGGTTAGTAATGAGATGACAGCTACAGAATGTGTGAGGGGGGAAATGGGCATTTTTCTGGAAAGGAGCCTTATTCCACATGAAGTTAGCAACCTCCTGTGAAAATCATAGAGGAATTACCAAACAGAGACATGACTTTGAGCAAACCACTGTGTCGTGTAGGTGCTGCACAGACTGTGGGCATGGGAAGGGAGAAGATGACTTACCAATGCACCACCTTTGGCTCACAATGCTGTTCTGATCTGCTCATGCAGTGGAAATAATGTCTTAATTATTTTAGATAATTAAATAATATGCCCTGAACCTTCATGTATATGGTAAAGTGAAATGACTGGAGGCTGTGCCAGATGCTGTCTGCAAGAGGCATTGCAATCCAGTTGCTGGTGCCCTGTAGTGTGACACAGGGAGCTGAGGCCCATATCAAGGTGAGGTGTAACCTGTGGTGTTACCTTCCATGACCTATTTTCCCTTCTTTGCCATTCTTACATATTTAGACTGTGCAGGGAGCTAGGGAGGGACCTGCCTCACGTTCCAGATCCTCCTGCTTGCTGCCCATGCTACATGCAGTGGTGTAGGTGTTTCCAGGAGGCACCAGAAAACTGACTCACCAGTAGATGCTGGCATGGTGCTGCAGTATGCCATCTGACCAAGAGGGCAGCTTTCTGGGAAAAAGGAAAAGGGGAGAGGCAGGTGAGTCACAATTCTTTTCCCCTCATTGATATAAGAGAGGACAGCACACTTGTTGTGAGAGCTACAGGAGTCAAATGAAAACTTCTTCATGTATGTTTGGAAGTATGAGAAGAGCAGTGAGGCAGACATCTGTATGACATTGCCAAGCACCTTCTGGGATATGACTTGAAGCTGCCAAGTAGATGGATGCTCCTGTTTTCCAGTGATGGCATCAGAAGGTCCTTTCAGGCCAGTACAGCTGACTGACTGCTTTTTTGGGCTTCTGCTGGTCAGTTCCTAAATGCACTGACAGGTGTGAGATGGAAGAATGTGGGTTACTGTGATTCCCTGGCATCTTTTGCTGTTATGATGAGGTGTGTGTGGGTGAGCAAAAAGGAGAGCAGGTGTTGAGAGAGAGAAATAGAGCTTGAAGTTGAAACTAAGGTTTCTCCTTTTTCTTTACAAACTCTTAAACTTCTTTTTTGACTGCTTCCCAAAATAAACAGAAGCTAACATGGTGCATGTTTAAGATGGTTGTTTCCTCATGGTGGTTACAGACATGTAGTCCAAAAGAGGGGCAGTATTTCTCTTCTTTGGCCCTTGTGGCTGAAAGAGTGTGGTTTAAAGTGTGATGATTCATTAAAGCAGACAAGGACTTGAAAAGGGAATTTGAGAGAGTTATTTATGTGAGGAAAAAGTGCATACTGGGCATGAGAGAAGTATGGCCAGTTGACTGTGCTGATTTTATCAGTTTGATATTGTACTGTACAAAGTGCATGAGATTCAGATGGTGATTATGCCAACATATAAGATATCTCCCTTTCTGAGGGTGCAGTTCAGGTCCAGAATGGAGTTATTTTTTATTCATATGCAGCCTTCAATAATACAGAAGACTGGAGGGAAGACTACTGTTTTATGGGACCATTGTGTTGTATTATTGGGCAGCCAGACAGAAGAAAATGCTCTGAGTCATTGCCAGTTTGGGTTGAAATGGAAAATATGATACAGCAGGCAACTATATCCAAAAAGGTATGAATGGTTCAGTACATGGAGTTCTGGTACAACAGCAAGGGTCCAAGGCACAATGAAATGGGCAGTTCAACAGTGAAATACTGGGGTAGATAAGACATACAAAAACTGAGGAAAGTAACAGCCTGAGGGCAACCACATTTCTCAAGCTCTTTGCCTTCATTTGGGAAGGACAACAGTCTGCTGTGAAGCTTCTCTTCTCCTCTGGCTTTGGGGCACTAGCTGTGGTAGAACTGGTCAGGAACAGAACTAACTTTCTATTTCTAGCCTTGCACACTCTGCACAAACAGGTGGGAATGTTGAATCAGTGTTGATGACACAAGTACTGCCCTTGTGGCAGTAGTTGCAGGTTTTCCCTCCTAGAGCTGTTCTGTAAGCACCATCATGGCTGTACTCACTCTCCAGAGATTTAATACCAGACAGTGTCTGAAGGGGTGAGCAGTGGGGAAGAATTCTGGGAAAGCAGCTGCATGTGAATGAGAAATATTTCCTGTAAGCTTTTGATGTTGGTTATTGTCAGGGGCTGGGGGCAGGATCTGTAGGCCTACTCTTTAACATAACGCTGGAGATGGCTGAAGAGTTTGATTAATTTTGGGTAAATGGGCAGTGAAACAAGCTGCTTCCCAGAAGAAGCCAATATGGATTGAAGAAAAGAAAGAATTTAAATCTCAGTCTGCTATGTTTGTGCATGTTTATGTGCTTCTAGCATTGCTTTTTCCTCCTTTAGTTGCTGTCTCTAACCTTAACCTGCCAGAGAATACTGCTTTATAGGTTAAAGAGAAGACTATGTGGTTTTGTACCATTTTCTATGCAGTGATGCACAAAATGGTTGATACACAGCAATATTTGCCTGAGGCCACACAGCCAGGTTTCCTGCTGGTTGCTAATGGGAAAGTTTGTCCTTCAGTAGCTACACAGCAGTACTTCTGTTTTAGCAGTTTTGGAGGACTTTGCCATCAGTTGCCTGGTGAATCAAGAGCACTCTTGTAAAGCAGGGCTGCTTTCCCTGCTCTTTAAAGTGCCCACTGGTTGCTGGTCATTTTAAAAGCCTCAGGATTTCTTGCTTCTCATGGTTCAACAGGCTGTAGATTCATCTAAAGTGAAAAAAGAGCATTTACTGTAGTTACAGCTGAGAAACAGCAAATTTCCTCCCAGTGTCTGCTGAGCCCATGTCCAGGGAGGGCAGGGGAGGCAAGCTGCTCCTTGGTGCTCCAGTTCTGAATGCTCAGGTCCCCCAGGAGAGGGAGGGCAGCCTAGAAATGTTCCAGCTGAAGAAAATAACACACAGCCCAAAAAAACCTGTTTACCCTAAGGATCGGATTTTACTTTTGCATCAATTTCTCCTCTCCTGACTCCAGCCATGCCATACCTGAAGTGTTCTGGGAAGAGTTACCAAGACTTGAGACCCTGTGAGAACTGCCAGTGTTTCAAGAGCTTTTGCAGAAAAGGAAGGTAAAACATCTTTCATTAAAGGGTTGGATTTCTTCTGAACTTGACTCAAAATCACTGCTTAAAATTCACTTACTCTTCCTCATATTGGGGTAGATTTTAAAATTATGTTAATTTTCAATGTTCAAGCAAAAAATTGCCTATTGGAGGAATTGGAGACTATTTTGTGTGCTGTCACATCATCTTTTTTGACCAGTATTTTTCATGGGTGCTTGATAATTTGTGGTTTAGCTTCAGATTTTCCCCATTTGGTACACTGAAAACCTGACTTTATGTTGCTACACCTCGGAGGCAGAATAGATTTATAATTTATTACCTTTATTATTATCATACTTATAGAAAACAATGAATCTGGCATTAAGAATTATAACTATATGTGTTGGTGACCCACTGGAAAACTCTGACCTTAGACAAGAGAGGCATAAGAGTATATGATTTTTCAATTTAGGGATGTACATACCTGTATGTAAATGGCACTTAAGCAGAATTTTAATGGAGAAAATGTAGATGAACTGTAAAAGTTAAAATGAGAAAAACTAAAATAGAGAAGCCTAGCAGCACAGGCTAATTCTACCATCTTAAACCCCCTAGTTATTTGTGGAAACAGCTGCACTTTCAGTGCTGGCACTAATATTTCTGGTCCTGTCAGGTAGGAGCTGCACCTTGCAGATATGCACCCTCTGCACCTTATCAACAGATAAGGTTAGTGCTGATATCTGTGCAACAACAAAACCATACTGTGCTTCTGTATGCCTTGTGTTTGATCTGTGTGCTCTTTCTGTGTAGTGAATACACTGAGTGTGCTGTAATTCGAACTGTGGACTTTAAAAATCACACTCGGATAAGCAAGCAGAGCATAACAGCTGTGATAACAACTATTTATCAGAAATTATATGGCCAGCAGGAGCAGGGAAATGTTCATCTCCCAGTACTTGGCACTGGTGAGGCTGCACCTCAAATCCTGTCTTCATTTCCAGGCCCCTCACTACAAGAAAGACATTGAGGGGCTGGAGTGAGTCCAGAGAAGGGCAGCAGAGCTGGTGGAGGGTCTGCAGCACGAGTCTGATGTTTATCCTGGAGAAAAGGAGGCTCAGGGAGACCTTGTCACTCTCTACAACTCCCTGAAATGAGGGTGCAGCCAGGTGGGGGTCAGTCTCTTCTCCCAGGTAACAAGGGACAGGATGAGAGGAAGTTGCACCAGGGAAAGTTTAGATTGGATATTAGTAAAAATTTGTTCATAGGAAGGGTGTTCAGGCATGGGAATAGAGTGCCCAGGGAAGTGGTGGAGTCACCATGCTGGAGGTATTTAGAAGATATGGATGTGGCACTTGGGGAATGGTTTAGTGGTGAACATGGCAGTGCAGGGTGGCAGCTGATGTTCTTTAGGTCTTTTCCAATCTCAACGATTTATGATCCTGTTCAAAACAGCTTGATTGAACCAATGGCTTCTCATTAGAACGGGAAAACAAACACAACCCAAAAACAAAGAGCTTTTTTACTGATGGCTTTGTTCATTCCACAGGCTGATGATGTGCTTTGTGTTACTCCTTATGTTCTGAGTCCTTCCTACTATTTATGATTTTACTGCTATTATCTGTCTGCTGTCATCACGATAGCGTTAGAACAAAATGTAACAATATCTATAATTATGGTTGTCTACACATTTTCTCTCTATTTTCCATTTGACTCATGTTTGTAACTTTCTAAATCTTTCAATTTTCAAGTTGAGATAATGAAGGTCAGCCATATCTGAGAGCAAGGGTGGTGTTTATCCATTTTTAAAAATGATATTTTGATCTTCAGAGCAGGTATATAAGAACAGCAGGGCTGGATATTGAAATTTGGCAGCAAGAGAATATTCATAGAGGATTCTTAGAAAAAACACAAGTCTTCTTTCAAGAAAGATACCAATGTAAGGACACTTAATAGTGACCTATTGGAAAGTGTTGGACTTGAAAGACACACAAGATTATGTAGTTATTGAGATAGCCATATACATAGTTTAATGTCAGTGGAAGTGCAAAATAGACATGAAAATTATATGTATTGCGTTCTCTGGATGAAATCCCAAGAGCATGAATCATGGAGAAAGATGGGCATGTGTAGGTCCTGGAAGTCACTGCTCTGAGGACAAGCTAGGACATGTAGGCACCCTTTAGCTGCCAGTTCCCACAGCCCAGCCTGCACACAGCCACATGCTGGGGGGAAGCACCCACTAGAAGAAGCAGCATGGGCTGGCCCCCAGCTGTGGCAGCAGTAGCACCTGGTGAAGAAATGGTGCTGCTGGAGCCCAGGGCATGTGGGAAGCTTAGGAGCACCTGGGGAAAGGTGATGGGTGATGGACAGATTGAACTTCTAGTTAGGGGGTGGTATGTCCCTACTGCATTAGCTAGGCTGATCTCTGGTAGCTGTGCCTTTATAAGCTTGCCTCAGACATTGCAGCTGTGGTTTTCTGCATGGGGGGTTCTGTGTTTGACCTTGCCCAAGCTGTGCTGCTGTGCACAGGTGCTTTTTAGCATGTCTGGTTTTCAGCCAAGCGTGACTTTTTTATTAAAAAAGTTGGGGCTTTTAATATTGTTTGGGGTTTTGTGTTTCGTTTTTTTTTTTTCTGAGATCCTTAAAAGCATCCTCCTTTGTGTCTTTTTCTGGGGAGTAAATTCACTTCTGCTGTGTTTCTCTCTAGTCCAGTGTGATACCACAGAGTGCTGTGTGTGTGCTTCTTTTCAGGCACTGATTTTCAGATATTCGGGACTGGCCATAAGTGAGTTAATTGGTGATGCTAATTAGTGATTAGCCTAATAATGGCTTTGATTATGTTAATTAAACTCTTGTCCCAGACAGCAGCTGTTAAATCATTTGTCTTCAAGCTCTCCCTCAGCTGGGGTCTTTCTGAAACCTGCTGGTTTGAGTTGGCAGGGTTGAGTATTGAGTGGGTGATACCAACACAAGTGTCAGCACCAACACTGTACTCAGTTTTTTCCCTGCAATTTTAAACTTCCTCTTGTTGAAACCCCATGATAAAAATTTAAATGTCATTGATCAACTTCTATAGTGTGGTTCTCTGGAAGTTCTTCCAAGTGTAACTGTTCTCCAAGGTGATGGAGAGATCCTATGGCACCTGTTTATGCTAATTTGCCTTTTGGTGCATGTGTACACTTTGTGGGATGCTTATGGATGCTGGATACACAGATCATGAGACAAAAACACAGCAGGTCACTAAACAGGCTGGGAAGGCTGGGCCAGATTGTGGTTTTCCTGAAAGCAAGGAGAGAAGTGGGTCTTCTGTATGTTAGCTGACAGAAAACAGTGTAGAAATGAACACTTCAGCAAGAAAAGATTGTAACTGTGATGGAGGGAGCTGTGTGGCAGCACTGATGCTGCTACACCTTTTCCAGAATAACTCAGATCTTTTAAATTTGATTAAGTAAGCAGACGTCTCAGATTGGCTTGTCCACAGCTTTGTAGCAATTGTAATAATTTCTGTGCTGCTTTTTTAGCATGCTTTCATCCAGTCAGAAAAGTCTAAGAGACTGCAAATGCAATGAAAAGGGAAACTGGGCAGTTCCATGCAAATGTATGTTATATGGAAACATAGATTTTCCTGACACTGCCCTGGTTGGTACTGTAGCTTTTAATGCTCAGGGAATGAGTACAAAGTACTAATGCAGAAATTATGTTGTCTTAATGCTGGTTTACTAAAATTGGCGACAAACACACACAGCAGGATGAATTTAGCCTTGTATGTGTGTAAAACTAGTATTTCTACTTGCAGAATATTTCAGTTTGCCCCTGTTTTGTGGTTGTGGTCTTTGGGGGCATTCAGAAGACCCACGTTGTTTGGATTGTTTCAGCTGAGGGTGCTCTGCAACTTGAAGTATCAAGCCTCAGGTCAGAAAGATTGCTTTTCAGACCTGAGGAGCATTTTAAATTGATGACACATTTACAGTGAATACCTTTCCAGAAGACTGAACAGCACCAAGCCTACAGAAGCCAGTTCCTTTAAACAATGCCTTATCCCTTGTGATTGCTGTGACGATTAAATAACTTCAGAGTTGAAAAAGTTTGACTGGCATTTGCCTTGAGCATTCTTGTGCAGTGCTTTTTTTAATGAGCTCCCACACTGCCAGTTTGCAACTTCTAGTATTTAAAGCTGTCTTTGTGCTTCACTCTTACTGCAGTGTTGATAAATTTTGTTTAAGACTTTTATTAGCAGTTGTCCTTTTAGCATGAAGTGTGAAACCATGCATTAAGGCAAGGAAAGGTTTTATGTTTGTTACTACTTAATTCTGTTCTGACTCTAGTCTAGCTGGAAGTCTAAATGTACTAGACAGTAAGTACAAGGGCAGAATAATACAGGAAAGATAAAAACTATGATAATGAACCCTCAAAGATTCCAAAGTAATTTTTAAGACTTAACAAAATATTTATACATTTTAATGAAACTGCTGTGACAATACTTTCCTACTGTGCACTACTGTTGGAACTGCTAAAAGGACATTGCTCCTATTCTAAGGCTGAGGAAGAGGAGACTGTATGAAGTACCAGCAGAGGGAGTCAGGACTGGCCATTAAATGCTGGAAATTTTCAGATGCCAGTGGTCATCATCTGAAAGGGAAAACATATTGTTAATGTGTGAGATGAAGTGAAAAGGTTTCTCTTTAGAATCTTCTGCCTTTTGTGTGATACATACGTGTGTTTTTCCTTCCTGCATTTGGATTAGGAATATGAAAACACATTCTATTCCATTTTGGGTATCCTCATAGTGATTCCATTCAAAAATGGTTTTCTGAGCAATTTACCTCTTTCCTGTGCCCTTCCCAAACCACACTAATATGTATGGACTGTGGTAGCCTTTCAAAGTGTTCAGGATTTAATAACTCTAGCTTGTCACTGATAGAAAAATATTGGCAAAAGGAATAGATCCAAAGAGCTGGGGAGGAAAAGTGGTTCAACGTGCAAAATGTTGGCAGCATGCTCAGAAGAACCACTGTCTCCTCTGCTCCCAGCTGCAGAGCAGTGGTCTCTGTATGGATGGGATGGATGCTGTCTCTGATGGCACGCTGATGATGAGAGCTTGGGCAAGTGAAAATGCTCTGAAGAGATTTGTAGCCTTGCAGAAGCTCTCAAAGCTCTTTTCTGTCAGTCTGCAGATCAACACAAAGTATTTCATCCCTCTCTTTCACACCTTGCTTGTGACAACTTGTTTACTTAGGCTTTGTATGAAGGATATTGTTAGGACCCAAAGTTTTTGTCCTCTTTAGTGTCCTTTGCAATATCTCTGGGTTTGTGTTCCTTGGCTTGTTCTGAAGTGTTTATTTTTTCATCTTTCTAGCTTATTCCTTAAGTTTTCATCATTGAAATAATGGAGAAAAGCAAATAAAAATCATAGAGAATTTGCTTTAAGATATAAAGATGGATTAATTTATATTCATTAGCCTCTAGCAAAGACAACATTCTCACTGGAGTATTTATCACTGGCACGGTGTTCTTTTGGTCTGACTTGCTCAGTCTGGCATGCCAGTCATGATGTTGACATGCTCTTCAAACAAAATTTTTAGGGTTCCATGTAAGCCATAGCTCAGCCTTCTGCTGCTCCATTTCACGTAATGATCTTGGTGAAAGTGATCCTAACTCAAACTGTTTCTTCATTAAGCAGGCTTTTGGTTCATTTTCTTTTTATGGAGTAATGGAGATTCAGCCAGAGACATTGTTTTTCTTCTGGAGTTTGATTACTGAACATTCAGAGAGATTGGTGCTTGTTGTCCTCTTGAATTTGCAGAAGGTTCTGGATACAGCAAACAGGTGTTATGACCTGCAAAGGAAATAAGCTGATAGGCAAAGAGCAAAGCAAAAGGTGAAAAGACCCTGTTGCTTGTCTCCTCAGTGGTTCTTTTGGTCTGACTTGCTCAGTCTGAGAGGCCCTGAGCTGGCAGGTTTGGGCTGAGTTCCCAGCTCTGTCATACACTCCTCTCTGGCCATACACAATTTGCTCCTGGTCTTTGCTTTGCCTGTCTTGCCACTCTTAATTCTTCACTTCTTACTAGTGCAGAATGGCTTTCACCATACTGTTGTGTATCTGTTCCCTCCCTCTGCAGTGCCACTGAATTGTCTTTTAATTTTGGATGGTACTGATATCAGTAAAGCCAAGCCTGTGCCTGTTTACACTCTCTCTGTGCTTTTTTCACGAGTTCAGTTGTCAGCTGCTCCTTTGTGTTCTGTGTTCCTAACCTCACCTGTATTCCTTTTCTGCTCTTTCACTCCTGCTTACATATTTAGATTTGTATCCCTGTTCTTTCCCTCCTTCCCCCCCTCTGATCTGTGAAGAGTCCCAATTCTCCTGACCATCTAATTTTACTTTGATTCCCTCCTAGTCATTAGGCTTCTCTATTGGGGCCAAGAAGGTCTGGCAGCCTCTTTGATGGGTTTGCTAAGCTGTTGATTTAAATTTTACAGGCTTTGTGATGCAGAGAGACTGCTAAATCACTGCTCCCATGACAGGTTTCTGAAAAGCTGGAGGAAGACAGAGTATTGAATAGAAAATTGGAAGAAGTGAGAGAAAACAGGAGGGTAGGATTTCTGGAAGCATGAAGAATAATTATGGGCCAGGTAGATGACAAGAGTCTGACAGGGAGAAATAGTTTTAAAGAAGAGTGTGTGTGCATGTGTAGAAGGAGAAAGGCAGGATAGAAAGGAGACAGAGGGACATTTGTCAGAAGGAAGCTGAAACCGTGGTGACTGGATTCTGAATGCTCAACATCAGGGCTGATGTTTAAGGACAACTTCAAGAGGTGCTGATCAAGAAAGTCCAGCTGTGTGGTTTTAGGTAGATTCTCTTTTTGAAGAAACAATCCAGAACAACAGCAACAACACCTGCCAAAAAACAACCGTAAACAAATAAACCAACCCCAACAAACAAAGCACAACTCCAACAAACAAAGCACCTAAAAAAATCCAAACCCAAAATCAAGGCTGTGTACCATTCAAAGCATGTCAAGAGAGCTTGACAGAAAAATATTTTAATAGCCTGCTGCTCTTGTGCTGATTGATTACAGCAACAGCTCAAAGATAAGCACTCTGTCAAGAATCATTAATATCTGTCAGCCAGTAGTAGCTATGCAATATCAAAAATTCAAGCTGTTGCAAAGCATTCTATCCTTGCCTTGTGCTGAAAACTAGTAAATGAATATTCATGGTAGCACACACAGCTTACAGACAGTTCTTCACATAGCTTTCAAAAAAT
>VZTT01042001.1:20131-34037 GCA_013400855.1 Buphagus erythrorhynchus | reverse complement strand
AAGTATTTTAAGTGTGAGAATTTCAAAAAAATAATCTAGGCAGGAATAAGTTTTCTTGCCAAGATAATTGTCATACTGGAGCTGCAGTTTGCAGTGGAAATTGCTTGCTTCATAATAATCAAAATATCTGATCAAACTTCTATTTCTTTTTAAGCTTCATGTAGCTGGACATTAATGGCACAGAGTGGGGACTCCATTGTACCTTTGCTGGCATGGAGCTGTACATGCCAAGGTACTGAACCCCCAGGTCTCACTTGGCCAGAGAGCAAAGAGAGTTGTATGGACACAAGTGGTGGTGTCAAGAAATCTACAGATAAAAATTTGGTTGCCACCCTCTCTCTAATTTGTCTCCTATTTCAGTGCTGTGCTGGCTGCCTTGTGCTGCTGCAGTCTCCTGTAGGGTCATGTTTGCATCTGCATAACAGGGAGCAAACCAGGACTTACTTAGGGACAGGTAATGCTCATCTAATACAAAAATACTCATGGATTAAGGAGCTGTTGTGGTAAATCTGTTTTGTAAAGCATTTTATCATTTTTCACTACTCATTGAGCTGCCTGGTATGGTTTTGTTCAGGCACAAGTTAAGGTTAAACAGGGAAAATGTCTTTCTGGTCACTGTATTAATCATCTCCACTTTTCTTTAAACTGAGTGTGCACATTTTTCTGCACATTTTTATACCTGTTTGTACAGAGGAGTAGATGGAAAAAGGGAGAGCTGTTTTCTACAGAAACTCATAAAAAGAAAAGAAGTCATGCAGCATCAAGAAGGAATTCAACAGCAAATCAGCAGTGTAAAGGCCTTGAGCAAACCTAAACTTAAATTACGTCTCTTGATGATCAGGGCAAAGACAGTGCCATAAGTTTGTTTTGCACAGTATCAAAGGTTTTTGTTGGTCATAGAACCCTAGAGCATCTTAGTTGGCTTAAGGATATCTGCCTGTAGCACTCATCTGAATAAATAGCTGCATTATCAAAGGAAGGAGCGGGATGAAGATTTTTTTTTTAATAGCTGATGAGGGAGTAAATCAACAGCAAAAAGGGGGTTCTTCAGTAAGGTAAAATACTTTTAAAATGAATATGGCTTCTGATTGATTTATTTTTATCTCGAGTGGAAGAGATATGATACTCACAATTTAGTGCTTGTTTTGGGGGACAGGAAATGATGAAGAGGAAGAACTTATTCAGCAAGCCAGAGCACTTAAGGGTGGTTATCATCACATCTGCAGTCTGACTGTTCCTCTCCCTCTACAGCCAACCTGTCACATATCACTGACCTGATTCACAACATAGGAAAGCTCCCCTTGAGCCTTCCTGTCTCTCCATTTCATTCAGGGCAGGATTGGCTGGGAGAGCCTCAGCCCCAGCCTCTGCAAGCTATCAAACCTGGCTGCCACCAGCCTGCTGTTCTGTCCTGGGCTTCAGCAGATGGATCTTCTCAAGTCCTGTGTGTTTTCATCTGCTCCTCTCCACACTTGGAACACACTGCCTTTTTTCCTCCCTTGTGTTTATTCTTAAACCCATCTTGATGAACCAGCTGGCTTCATGACTGTGTTGTGTGAAGTCAGGAGGGCTGTGCAAAGGTCTGCCTCTGAGGGCTCTAGCTCTTGCCTCAGGCCTTGCTGTTCTTTTGCCTAAAGAATATAAAAGTTAGTGCGAGTTTTTATGTATTATTAAACTTATGTTTATAAATTACTGACCCATGGTAGCTGTTTATTACATATTCCATCTTCTGCTTTGATGCACTGTTGTTGTCACACCGAGGTGGGTAACGATGACTCAGCTTACTACTGTGATAATGCACTTAAAGCCTGGAAATCTGTCACTGATGGTATTTCAACACAGGTGCTATAAACCTGAGATGAAAAATGAAAGTATTTGCTGCCAAGCAATTTCTCCTAAAATTCTTCTGTCTGCTGTTGTGGTTTTGTAAGGTTTTGGGTACTGCTGAATTGTTTGATGGACAAACAGTCGTGTATTAGGAGCTCTGTGATGCAGGACATGCTCTCACAAAAGTAGGTGCTGGTCCTCAATTTGTAGTGCTGAAGGTGACCTATAAAAAGGTTGTGCTCATCAGTCTTCCTAATAAAGCACCAATATTTGCATGCATTTTTAGTGCCTACAATTTCCAGTGAAACACAGACCGACCAGCACATCTTACCATGTATTTTCTCTGTGTTTTTTCTTCTTTTTCACAGCCCTTCTGTATGCCACCATTTTTGGTAATGTGACAACCATATTTCAGCAAATGTATGCTAACACAAACAGATACCATGAAATGCTGAACAGTGTCCGGGACTTTTTAAAGCTCTACCAGGTCCCTAAAGGACTGAGTGAACGTGTGATGGATTACATCGTTTCCACCTGGTCAATGTCCAGAGGAATAGATACTGAAAAGGTAAGTAAATTAAACTGCAAGGAAAGAAGTCACATCCTGAAAGTAGTCCATTAAAATAAACAGGAGGTACTGTCTTAGTAAAGGAGACAAATATTCTTTAAATAGTTCTAAGCAGCAGCTTCCCTTAATTTTAAACTTTCAAATTCAGTATTTCAGCTATTCTATCATACTGACATATGATAGTGGTAAAAGTATGTATGCTTTGGCTAGTGAAATGGCATGAAATGGTGTAAAAATAATAAAGGAAAAAGCTCAGTTTACAATAAATAAAGGTGATAAGTAAATAACAAGTTCCGGATTGTAACACAACCTCACAGTTTTTCCAAATGAGATTTTTTTTGCAATATTTCTTGTGAGGTTGCTTGCAGCTCTGTGGGCCTGAAAACAAAGTAATTTTTGTCACTGGAGAATTTGAATGCACTATTCTGTGTGCAGGTTAAAGACATTAACGAAAACTGGAAGTATTTAATAATGTATTGCTTGAAATCTACCTTATGTAAGGCAAATGTATTGATTCTGATTAATTGAATTTACAAATAAATTCCCATTGTGTCTTTTAAAATAACAGATGGCTTTTCACCAGAACAAATGTACAAAAGTAACTCCTTGTCGCTTTGATATTAGCTGCCAGCTTCTGTGGAGATAGATGGTTTTTCTTCTGCTTGTAAAGAGATGTGATGTGTGGGGTGGATCATTCAGGAAATCATAGCAATGCTCTGGTCACCAGCCTCCTGGCTGGCAGCTTAGTTTAGTATTCTGAACTGGGGATGATGCAGTTAAAGAGCAAACAGTGTCATTTCTGGACAGCTGTTAAAGCACTGTTATGAAGGAGTAGAACAGATGTGGCCTTGCACTGAGCTGCCTGGAGACTGAAGGGCACGCAGGACACTGTTTGCTTTCCTAAATGGTCTTCAGCATATCTGCCATTTTTAGATCCCAGACATAATTCTGTAAGCACTGTCTGCCGCACTGGCTTTCAGAAAGAAATGGTATTTTAGTGCTGGATAGCACTGGTTAGAAGCTGTTCTGCATGTTTTCTCACTATCTGTCTTTGTGTGGGGTTGTGATTTGAGGTAGGTGCATTTGGGGAAGGTGGAGAGACATCTGAGGATATATAGTGTAATGAGTGCTGGTGCTTTCATTCAGCCCCCATTCCAGACTCCTGTCATCATTTTAACAAAACAACAAGAAAAAATTGCTGTGTAAAACATAGTTTGGAGGTTTTTTTTTAGTTTATCTTCAAAGTTCATTCTTGGCTTCCTTTGATAAGGAGAGGAATACTTTAAGGATGCATTTGGAGACAGCAGAATAACCAAGCCAAGCACAACAATACCCAGTGTAGCCTTTGAGAATTATCTTAATAAACAGGAAAAAAAGTCTCCAATTGTCAGGACACCAAAGAGCTTAACACAGTGCTGTTTTCAGTAACTGGTGTGTTCATAGCTGAACTGCTGCTGGCCATGACTGCTAAGCCAAGAACTCATCTTTCCTCTGCACAGCAAAAGCTGTGGCTGGCTGTGCCAATCCATAAACTCCCAGGTCTGAGCTCTGTTGTTTTGATGTCTGTGTAAAACTTCTGGGATGTCTTGTCATGAATAAAACATGTATTGCTCATGAGACAGAGCAGTGGTGGTTGTGCTCCTCTGAAACACAGCACAGCTTCCTTCCTACAGATGAGGCAGAGACTTAAATATGAACTGAGCACAGAACTGGTCCTAACGCTATTTTGTAGGTCACAAATTTGTCTGCGTTCACTGCAGACATGCTAAGTTATTTTCTAGAAAATGCCAGTGCAACAAAATTTAACCAAGAGTTACTGAAAGATTGTCTGCTTGATGCATGAAAATATATTTCTTATCTCCCATACCAATGAAAGTCTTCTTCCATTTATCTGTAACTCTCAAATGTCTTTAATCACTTTCATTTTTTGTGAAGTCTGGAGACGACTTCTTTAAATAGAGAATGAAAAATTAGTTAACTTACTCTTAAGACTGCTATACCATAAGGTTTTTGGATAACAGCATAATTTTAAATATTCTCTTGTATATTCAGGGCTTTTTGCTACTATTTCTATTACAATAGCCCTTTTTGTGTGTGATAACTGCATGTGTGTGTAATTCCAGTAGTAAAATTTGGCAAGAATATGCCACTAGAGAATATTTTTGTTGCCAGAGTAAATGAGATAATGGAAAAGACAGATATGGCTGCTGCCTGTGTTCCATGTTAAATGCTGCTCTTGCTACCCCAGCCCATTTCTGTGATCCTTGAAAACTGAGAACTGGCAGGTTTGGCAGCGTTTCTGTACAGGTCAGCCAAGAAAAATCATCCATGAATGCCCTACACCTAAGCACTATAGAAATACATCTCTTTTTAGAAGTAATATCTGTAATAAAATGTCTGTCTGGAGGTGGGCCAAAGATGATGATATTGGTGGTGGAGCCATTTGTCTTTGGAGTACCAGGCATGATATCTGGAACCAGTGCCATGCACAGAATAAAGATCTTGGTTGTCTGCTCAGATCTTGCACAGAACCCCATTTCAAAGTGTAGGCATAACCATAGTACTTCCTGTGTTACCTTTAGGTTTTTCAGGAGTATTTGCAGTGAGACAGTCTTCTCTTTCCATCTAGGAAAATGTGTGGGAGTAACTCTGAAGCTCAACCAGAGTGTTCCTTAGTTAGATGGAATAATTATTACTAAGAAAATAGAAAAAAAAGGCAGACTGAGACTACTCAGTGTTTTTCTCAGATAATATATCTTAGATGTGCTTCATCATAGACCATCCTCCAAGGATCTTGTTATCCCCAAGGATAACAAAAAAAAAAAAAAGTTCATGTTACTTCTTTCCACCTTTAATCTGTACATGCAGCAGTGATTTTGTATTCTTTCCACTCTGCTGTCCGTTTTATATAAAAACCCTTCAGAAATGGCCCTGGCTGGTACCCGCTGTGCTGAGCATCAGCTCATGCTCTCTTAGGAGCTCACATCATGGATTGCCGTGAGGAGCATTGCATTTGCAACATCAAAAGCTGCCCAAAACAGCATCGTGCCTTAAAGTCCCTTCCCTGTGTAAACAAAAAACTTGTCAGTGCCACTGAGGGGTGAATTCGGATACCTGCAATTCTCAATGTTATGAGTTAATTACATTTTAAATTATTTGTTTTAGTTGTTAAAGCATGTAACTTGTGCAGGCTTTTCATGGAATCTGCCTATTAAAAAAATGACCTACCCTCTAGAAACAATTCTTCAGGAAGCTTTTCTTCAACACTTTCTGTACCACTGTGCTTTAAGTTTTATTGTCTTAAAAACCTTAGGCCTTCTGGTAATTCAATATCCAGCAGAGCATGTTGCTGAGATGAAAACAGTGTTTTCTTTCAGATGTTATAAAGTAGATGTTATAAAGTTAGTATTGTGGCTTATGTGGATAAATAATATAAAAATAAACCTACAGTCTGAGATTAGAAGTTTTATAAGATGGAGGAATGTATTTCTTCATCCTTGTGTGGCAAACTAGCCACAGCAGGCACGTAGAAGCCATGCACAGGAACTGATCACCTGCTCTCCCTCTCAGGTTTTGCAGATCTGCCCCAAGGACATGAGAGCAGATATCTGTGTGCACCTGAACCGCAAGGTTTTCAAGGAGCACCCTGCCTTCAGGCTGGCGAGCGACGGCTGCCTCCGCGCGCTGGCCATGGAATTCCAGACGGTGCACTGTGCTCCGGGAGACCTGATCTACCACGCTGGCGAGAGCGTCGACAGCCTCTGCTTCGTGGTCTCGGGCTCTTTGGAGGTAATCCAGGATGATGAAGTCGTTGCTATACTAGGTGAGTTTCAGAGTTGGTAATAGGCATTTGCAGAAATACAAATTTGTACAGCAATTTACAGCCTCTTCTACTGATTCTTTTAAAAGCTTCAGTTAAGTTTGTTTTACCACCAGCCTGGAGAGGTGTAAAGGGCAACCATCTAATATCCAGATTGCTTCAAGCCTGTTTCATCTAGTAAATGGAAACTTTACTTCAGCATGGAGTCCTGGTCATTCTTGGGGTTTTCCCTGTCTTGACACGTCCCTTTTAATTAGAAATTCCATTTAGAACTTCAGAAAACTTGTTTTTGAAGTGCCTGGCTTCCCTGCCTCACTCCCACCTGCCCCATAATAATCCAGTTTTGCTGGAATTTTGTCACTGTAGGGGCGGGTATGACACACAAATAGGCACACTACATCTCAGTAGGCTAATATCCCATTTATTGCAACAGCTAGCTGTCTTTTATACACTCTATGAAGTTTACACTTTCTTCATTGGTCACAATTAGTCAACATAATGTTGATTGGTGTAAAGCCATCTACAATTCTATTTTCCATAAAGCTTTTCTAAAAATACTTCTCCCCACGCAGGTTTCTTCTTTCTTATCTTCTTTTCTTCTTGGTCTCCAGGCCAACAGCCTTGGTCAGAGAATACTTCTCAAAACAAACCTCATTCATTAACCCTCTCTAACCCACCGACCAGCTGTGGGTCCTACTATAGAATTTTTCCAGTTAGATTTATTTAGGATGTCATGTTGAAATAATATTTATCTGTTTTAAAGTCAAAGTCATTTAAAACATTTAAAGCCAATTTGTGTTAACTTGGAATGGCAGCTTTGGGTTGGGGGCATTGAAAAGAAACTGATAGGGGTGTGAACAGCATTCTGAGGCAAAGCTAACAGAAAAGAGTGGGATAATCCAATAGATGTAGATGAATCATGGGGTGGCTGGAGCATTGAGGAGGTGACACTTACCATCTGATTCTGTCAAGCCCTTTTGTGATAAGGTAAATTCTTATGGTGGCTTAATTCTGTAACTGTCACTCATAGCAGCCTGCAAAAAGAGAATAAAACATCTTGATAATCTTACTTTTTTTCTGAACACATACACTCATCTCTCCTAAGATGAATGTCTGCTGAAAAATGAGGGGGCTAATAAATATGCTGAGGTCCATTTTTCTGTACTTTTGAACAGGATTGCACGTATAGCGTAAGGTAAATTTAGAGTTGTGAGGAATCAAGTTGATAGTACTTTGTGCCACACAAGAAGCTAAAAAGGTGAGAAGTTGGAGTAGAACTGATTCTCTTTGGTCTGGAATCACCTGTGCTGCTCAGTGCTGTGTGATATTTGTAACTTCTGCTTGTCTATGCTGCACATCAAGAACTTGCTACCTTTTGCCATGTTGAACTCTCATTAATTACCATGACAAATGTAGAACAGAAATTAAGACCCCTCAGTCTGTGTGCTTTTATGACACCACCTGGGTTCAGCATGAGAAGAAAACCTCAAAACATCTTGCTGCTCTATTTGAGTATAGGTAAAAAAGCACTTTAAAACGTTCTTTAAAGATACCAATTTTCTCCTCATCTTTACTGGTAACTCCTGCATTTTATCTTAACACTCACTTTAGAAAACCCTCAGTCAAGATTGCTCGGGGAATCAGTGTTAAGGAAACCTAACTCCTACTTTCTGCTGCTGCAGAGTGATAGCCACAGATAAATGAGGCTGTTCCCTTGGTATCTGGATGAATGGAATATTTTGTTAGAATATTTTGTTGCTGCTCTTCTCTTGGGATGTAACTATTGATCTTCTTGCCTCCAGAACTTTTTATTTTCTTCTTTTTCTTTCTTTTTCTTTTTTAAATTTGGAGTCAGTTCCCTGGCTCTCACTAAAGTTAGTGAGTTTTATTCACATTTTCTTTGTGAATATTGTAAATGGAGAGGAAAGTAAAATGAAGTGGGATCTGTTTGGGATTTTGTAAGATTTCATTTTGGATGTGCATCAATTTTTGTGTTTCAGTTTCTGGACTAAGGAATCCCTTTTCTTCCACGCATGTGTGTACCTTCCTCTCCCAGGCTGTGAAGACTTCTGCTGAGGGTTTCTCTATCCTGTAAAGAAATTATGTATTTAACTAAGTTTTTCACTATTCTAAATCAGTCAAACTTCTTTTTCCTTCAGAATTGTGTAATTTAATCACCACACTACTGGAGGATGAGCTAGGAAATGGATCAGAGTTTCTTCTCTAACTTCTTTGTACTCTGTTTTCTTATCTGTAGAAAACAGTGTTTTGGGGTGGGGTTTTTTGTTGTTTTGGTGTTTTGTTTTGTTGTTTTTTTTTGTTTTGTTTTGTTTTGTTTTGTTTTTGTTTTGTTTTTTTTTTTAATTTCATAGTTAGCTAAACTTGCCAAGCTCTTGATGGATGTATACCGGAGAAAAGCAGGTACTACAAGGGAGGGTAAAAGTTCATTGTACAAGAAACATGATTCTTGCTGATCACTCAGCCAGAACAACCTATGCCATAAATTTTGTTTACCAGTCCCAACCAAGCATAGCTGTGAACATCAGGCATGTACAGCAAACCATGTGAGGAATTCCATAGGGTAATTTTAGTTGACAGGTATGTTACAGAGACTGTAATCTTCTTTCAGGCATTCTGGAAATGAAAATGAAAAAAAATAAGTGCACAAATTATCCAAGGTGAATTATTTGCTCAGCTCTGGCTGTCATGTAATAATGCAGCCTTTGCAACTTGCAATGCAGGCTGTATCTTCCTTACAATGGAGAAATGAATTGCAACTCTGAATCAGACTGTGGGACTGCTGTACAGCATTACATAAACCAAAGGCAAACTGCACTTAATCCTTAAAGGATCCAATTCATAGGAAACATTTTTAAGTTCTGAAATCATTTAACCTTGCAGATTGGCCTATAAGAGTGTATTGTGTAGCCCTGGAGTGTGCTGTGTACACTTGCATAATGTCCTTCCAAATGAGTTCCATGTAATACCCTGGAGACAGGTATATTCTCAGGCTTATGTTCTTAGAACAAAACACTGACTTTGATTGACTTGGATTAATATGAGTTGGAAGAAATTGCACATAGGCCAGCAGTGAAAAAAGACACATTTTTTGTGTGTCCCCTAAGATTGCCTTTCCTATTAATTTAAATTAAAACACAAACACAAAAATATGCAAATTTTTTTTAAAAAAACACCAACCCCAAACCTTCGCATGTTTTAGTAAAAAGTTAAAGAAATTGGTGCACTTCATATGAAGTTTGATTTGTTGGGTTGAAAGATACATGTTTTGAATTCTATTCAAAACTTATGCTAAAATACAGCAATTACTGACATTCATGCAACACAATCTTTGAATTTGGTGCGTCAAAGAAACAGAAACAAAAGTGTAGAAAATGACCTCTCAGCCAGGGAATTGATTTATTTGTGATTCATTCCAATACAAATGAGTCAGAAAAAGAAGACTTAGCAAGCAAAGCCACTCTATTACTATGTTTTCTATGTTAATGTGTAAGTATGTGAGTGGGATTATATAGAAGGGAAGTTTAGCTGGTGGGAAGCTGCCTGGATGAGACACAATTCTGTTTTTGGTAGTTTGCTGTTCTTCCACTGACACTGCTGCTACTGCGTAGGATGAAGTGCTGACGTACACTCAGCACTTTGAGGAAGACTGAGACTAATCACACACTGCCCTGAAGAGAACTGAGCGAAGCAAAGGTCATGCAGGACTTCTATTAAGAGAATGTTTTCAACTTGGCTTTGCTTTTAAATTTCCTGAGCCCTCCCACTTAGTCTGATGCTGCTTTATCCACCTGAGACTGACAGTATTTTTTTGAACTACTCTTACTTAAAGACTTAGCCACTTATTTCAATGTGGTTAGAAAAAATGTGAGGATTTGTTAGTTCTGTTGAAAACAATCAAGTGATTATGTGCACTTCATTTGGCAGCTCTAGTTTCTCTGTTTTGGAGCAGATCTTTCAGGCTGAGACACTGACCATCTGAAAACCTGACTTTACTGCAGGTCTTTGAAAAGTTAAAATCTACTCGTGCTCAGGATTTGAATTTATCAAATAACTTTTTAAAAATAGTCCTCCTGAATTAACTGTGTTCCAGGCACAGACCATAAGGTCTGACTGCAGCTTTCTTTGGAATATGCAGTGGAAAAGGCACTTTGCTGCTCTCTAGCCATTTAGTCTGAACCTTTTCACTCTCTCCTCACCATGGCTTGAAAAAGTGCTAATTCCTGTGCTATGTCTCCAGCTGTGTGTGTGCTTAGATAATTTAATGAAAATTACAGAAAAGAATGTCTTAGCAGCAAAATAACCTTTTGTACATATTTTCTGGGAATACACTGAATGGCTGGATAGGAGACCTTGTTAGTACCCAAGTTTATTCAAAGTCTTTCTGCTTGAAATTGGGGTAATTTTTGACATTTAGGAAAACATTCCAGTAAAATCTAGAGAGAGAAGGGAGAAGACCCTTGAAAATTAGGGTGAAAAACTTTTTTTTCTAGGTAACAGTGGGGAAAGCAGTGTCTTGTACTTAAATTTTCAGACTGCTGCAGAATTTGTCAATTAATGGCTCCCAGAGGGCCTGACTGAGCAGCAGATCTTTACTTACATGAGATGTTCAGGGCTGCTGAAATGGTCTTGATACTTCCTGCAAGGGGGGCATGTGTGTATGGAAGGTAAGACTGGAGGTTAATTTTGTGGACTTGATTAGAGACAGGGAGCTTTAAGCTTTTATTTAACGACTAAAATCCAAAGCCCTGACAGCCACTGTGGTCTTCAGAGCTGCGCACTGGATGAGAAAAATAGCATTAACTAGAAGATTAATTTAAAAAGAAAGCACAACACTCTCCCACCAAACAGTTTGTCCCAAGTGTTACATCCCAGCTGTTCTGCATTTATGTTCTTGCTATCTTTATTTGAGCTAAAATTTTTCAAAAGAATAAACCTTTTTCTTGACTGTTGGTTTAGCACCACAGAATATCCTGAGTTGGAAGGGACATGTGAGAATTGTTGAGTCCAGCTCCTGGCTCCACAAAGGGCAAATAAAGTGAATGAGACAGGAAGGGAAGTCAAGGCAGGAATTTATTGTGAGTAAGGAATACAATTGCTCTTTTTTTTACAATTACAATTACAGTTTTACTTACAATTGCAGTTTTTTTGTTGCTGTTCCTTTTGCTGCTATCAAAGCTGAAAGGCAATAGCAGCATGGAGATATTATGTAGGTATGCAAGTAACACAATATCAAGAATGGGATTTCTTGGGAGAGGAGCAGGGAGTGTGCAAAGGATGCACATAGATTTACATTAAAGATCACACAGGAGCTGAGGAAGTGAAATTTCCATGACCCTGAAATACAGATATTTTATTGTTATTTACAAAGCTACAAAGTTGACAAGATTGGAGACTGTGGTTTTAACATGATGTTGTAGGAGACCTTGGAGTGCCATGTTTTGTTTCAGCAGGATATTAAATGCTCCATTTGCTTTGTGTGGAGAAATTCCTGCTGATTTAATTTGATCTAATTGCAGTCTTAAAGAAATGTTATAAGAATAATTGTTTGCTTTCTTTACAATTGCTCTAGCTTACTCATTTAGCCGTAAGCATTTCATTCAGATGTAGACACCAGAGGATTGATTCAGATTTTGGTGGGGCAGATTTGCATCCAGATAGGACAGTGCCAACTGCAAGGGCAACTGGGCCACAGGGATGATGTTTTAGATGAGGGACAATAGCAGTGCAGAAGTATTGTCTGTGTTAGTCCCTCGCCATGGCAAACATTGCAACTTCCACACAGTCATGTGTAAACTGCTTCTCAGCAGACTTGAACATGGCAGATAAATTAACTGAGCCCAGGCTGCTGTCTATAGACAGTCCCTAGTACCTGAGCTAACACAGATTTCCCTGAACTAAACTGGTCTGTGTACTAACCCATTTTCAAAAATTAGTTCTGTTATTTTAGAGCCTTTTGAAGAAGTCCAATACTTCTCTGCTTCATTTTTCACCTGAATTTTAAATTTAGGTACACCTCCCTGTGTTAAAAATACCAAGCTCCTGAGCTCTCAGGCTTAAGAAATGATTGCAGGATTATGGATGGCATTAAGAGTTTTCTGACAGTATCAAACATCATAGCATTGTTTGTGCTATTGAATAAGAACTGAAACATGACCAGTGGTGCTTTGACAAAGGAATGATTGAAATTAAAATCCATCTTTATCCTCAGTAGTTCTATTGTGCTTTTTCTATTTATAGTTGAAATGTGGGGTTTTTTAGATTGATTTATATAGGCAGGTTGGACAAGTTGCATGTTTCAATAAAGTGATTGAAATTGATTGAAGTGATTCAATAAACATCAACTGAAAGAACAATTTTCAGAGTCTGATTTGCTCAATGAGTGTCCAGGCACACTTAGCAAAAGCATTACAGATGGAGATGCAGCTAAACTTTTTAAAAGGCCATGGCATAAAGAGGTCTACATTAAGGTAAAATTTTAATTTCATGGTGGATGCAGTAGCAGCACTAAAACTCTTATTGAAATAAAGGTTTATCCCACATCGTGATTTCAGACAGAGTGTTCCTTATTCCTGTCCTCCAGACATCTGGGGTGGGTTGATATCAGGACTTGCCATTTTTGAGACTTTTTGTTTGTTCTGTGTCTAATTTCTGACAGACATTAAAAGCATGAATTGCCAAAGCTCCTGTCCACTGCTGTTTGTTGATGGTTTAAGACTGCACAGGGTATTGGAAAAACAGATTTTTAAAATATTCCATAACTTGCTGGAGTAAGGAGGAGGAGTGTTCCCTGTGAACAGAGGCCTCAGTAGGGAACTTTTGGGCACATTTCATGTTTTACTGCCATGAATTTGTACCTTTTCATAATGTGCTCTTAAATAGTCCAACAGCACTGCATGTGGAAGAAGTGTCCCTTGGAAGCTGGCAGTGTCTGGCAGGACAATGATCCATGCCACTGGCAGCTGAAATGGAGATCTGGTGGGGATGAGGCTCTCTGTTCCAGCATGTCCCTTGATATCTCAGGATATCTGTTAGGAAGGCTTGCACATCAGATTTGTGTGCATGCTGCAACAGGAGGTGTGAAGAGGTAGAAATTATAATTTAGCAAGGAAGTCAGCTTTATATAAAGACCCTGATTTCTGGCAGGTGAACCACTGAACTAATTTTCCTATTTTTTTGGGGGGTGAGGTTTTGTTTCTGTTTCAGAATTTTGGAGGAGGAAGAATAATTCTTTTTTCACTGAAGAGACAGGTTAAAAAAGAATTTTAAAAGTTTTCATGAAATACTAGTTTTTCTTTGTTTTCTTCAAATTTCAAATTAATACTTTTTTTCAGAGATATGTATCTGTAACATTGTTAAATTTATCCTAAGAGATTACTAGAAATACTAAATAAAATAAAATACAAGATAGATGCAGATTTCATGAGGTTTTCAAAATATTTACTTTCTATATTTCAGAGCACAAAACTTACTATTTAAACTCTTGCGAATCCTTTTCGTCTGAAATAAAATAATAAAATTGTGGGGCTTTAATGTATGTTTCAAGCAATATCTAGAATATAAAGCCTGTCCCTAAGTAATCAGGGAAGTAACTCAGCAGATAATGCAATTTGAGCCTCTTATATAGGTTTTTTGGGGTTTTTTTTGGTCAGAGAATTAGCACTGCCCATGCA
>VZTT01042001.1:3357-16285 GCA_013400855.1 Buphagus erythrorhynchus | reverse complement strand
AGGGAAGAGTTTCAAATAGTGAAGGGAAACTGGTGGTTGCCACAAGTGAAGGACAAAGTTAAGTCTTTCTGTGTTATGGGAAGAACAAAGTTAAATTCCAAAAGGAGTAAGACACAACTAACTTCTGTTGTACCTCACTTCTGAGGCAGGCACAGCACCACCATGCTGTTTGTGCTTGGAGTGTACTAATTATTCATCATGTTACTGTGGGGCAGTAACATAATGGTTGTCATTTTAAGGTAGGGAAGCTTGTCCCTGGTGATGTTAAGCAATACACTAAGAAATGAGTTAGAATTCCTCTCCCTTGTGCTTGGACTACCAGCTCTAACTGTTGCTCGTCACTGATGGCACAATTCAATGCTTGATAGATTCCAGAGTGTTAATTAAAACAGTTGTTTAGCTAATTGCCTGGAAGATTGTGAATAAAAGCATATTTATTCCAAAGGCAAACAATCCATTTTTACCCAGTGAAGCATATCAGTTTTTATGGTGCATAAAAATTGTTTCATTTCAATTTTGAATATATTGTGTATTTGACTAAAAGCCTTGTACATGATCTGTTTCAAGTGCATGAAAGCTTTTTTCTTTAGACATTTTTAATGTATCTGCTAACAAAAACCATACAAATAATTGAAAATCTGAAAAGTCATTGCTATTAAAAAGAAAAGGTGTTTACTGGGCTGTGGGACTACCACCATGCTTGGTGATATGAAGGTTTTGTACTATTTCCAGATGTTGGTATTGTCCTATGCAAGAGACTAGAGGTGGAAGAAAGATTATCTTTATGGTGTCTTTGCCTAATTTTGTGAAAAATGTGCTAACAGAACAGGTGGTTTCAGTGTATATACACATTTAAAATTAAAATAAAGTCTAAAGTGGTCAGGATCTAAACTGATCCATGTGAGGTGGATGGTTTAGGTCTTCTGTGGAAGACTGGGAATACATTAGAGTTAACGACAACTTACTGCAATTCAGGATAGTTTACCAAAAGCTGATAGCTTTTTCTCAAAGAAAAAATTCTTATCATCTAATAGAAGAGATTAGGTAAGGGTGGAAGTACAGCTGAAGGGCTGAGATGGGAATTGTGAGTTTGATTTAGAAGTTTTCTTGAGCTCCTTACTTATGACAGTTCTCTTGACTTCATAGAGGCTTTCAAAAATTACTATTTAGGGAAGAAAATCTCAAAGAACCTGGGTGAAGTCAGTAAACTAATATATATTTTGATGCTTTGGATTTAAGAATTGCTACGGGCAAAGTATTACTTAGAAGAAAAGGAACCATTCCTACCACAACTTGATAGATATGAGTGTATTTCCATGTCATTGGTCTTGAGAGATGGGCAGTGATGATATAGCACAGCAGAAGTTTGGGAGGAAAACACATTTCAAAACAAGAGCAGTGTAGCTTTTCATTGTCAAGGTAACAAGTAAATACTCCTTTTTTGTTAGCATTATGTATTGGAATACAGGGGGGAAAAAAGACCATTTACTCTTGCAAATGAACTTCTAACTTTCTCCTACACACTCCCTCTTTTTCCCAGCCTGAGCTGGGGTGTAAGCAGTGAAATCCTGACTGGGGGCTGCTCCTCAGCCAGATTTTGGTGCTCAGAGTGGTGCAAATGCCATCCTTGCAGTATTCCACAGCAGGGATTTCACTGGCTGCCCTGAGCTCATACAGACATGGACATGGGAAGGGTGTGAGGCAGTGGGTGTTTTCTTCCTTCCAGTGTGAAACAGCTAAACTTTCATGCCTTGTCATTTTTATGTTAACTAATTGTACTCTTCTTGGTTTGGACTCTGTTTAGCTGCAGCCTGTGATTGCACTGATGTGTGATACAGGATGATTTTATTGACACAACAGTGGGTAAATGTTAGCCAGATTAAGCAAAATCAACAACACAGATGTAAGAAACAGATCCTTTGTGGGTTTGTATGCTAGTGTTGGAGTTCTATATGGTTACAAAGAATGTAAAAAATTAGTGGTAAAATATTCAGGGTTGCAATGTCAANTTAAAAGGAGGAAGGGAAAAACCATTTCCTTTCAATTAATTTCTTTGAAAGGGATCAGAAGAGAACATGAACCAAGAATGAACCACTTTTCTCGATTTTTAAAGAAAAACATTTATTGATATTTAAAGGAGACTTGTCACATAGAACACTTTTTAAGTATGATTTCTTCTTATGAAGTTTTGTTAGGCTGTTGTAATTAAGAAAAAGATAATGGGAAAAAGTTATCAATTAAATATTTCAAAGTTGGGGGTTTTTTTTCCAGACAATTTTTCTTCCAGAGTGCAAAAATAGAAGAAACTTGACTGTATGAATGAGATGTCTGTTCTTTTATATTTTTGGTGGGAATAGTGCTGTTATTGAAAGCAATGCTGTTGGTTTTCTGTAGGCAAAGGAGACGTTTTTGGTGATGTGTTCTGGAAGGAGTCGACTCTGGCCCAGTCCTGTGCTAATGTGAGGGCTCTGACTTACTGTGATCTCCATGTGATTAAAAGGGATGCCTTGCAGAAAGTGCTGGAGTTCTACACAGCCTTTTCACACTCCTTCTCCAGAAATCTCATTTTGACCTACAACTTGAGAAAAAGGGTGAGTAGCTGTGATTTTAACATACATCATCTAAATTATCTCACTTTTAAAGACTGTCTGGGTGAAAAAAAATGAGTGGCTTGGATTCTGGAATTTTTTGTGGACCCCTTTTATAAGATGACTTTTCAGAGCTTGCCTAAGAGACTCTGCTAGCATGTAGAGTCAAAAGGCTATGAGTGCACATTTATTATTAGCTTCAGAGGGAGCTAGACTGTGTGTATGTAAAAGTATTATACATTTGCAGGAAGTAGACAGGTTCCAGCATATATGAAAACTGTCATGCACTTGTGATAAACAATGTTCACTACTTAATGCAACTTCACAGTTTGTAAAGCAGCTAAAAATATTTTAAAGGTGTTGCCTGAAATCAAAAGGAAAATGACAGAGAAGATATAAAATCTAATATATGGAACAAAAATCAAGTAGAGTAAGCACGATGGAAAAGTAATATGAACATGACATTCTATCAAGAGTTGTTTCTTTTATTATAAATCACATTTTGGAATTACTTTGCTTATCTATAATATTTCCATTTTCTTATTCTTGATTTTTTGGGCTCTTTTCATTCCTTTCTGTGTGACATTTTAAGTTATTTTGTCAAATGTAAGTAATCATAATCTAATAGCCAAGTTTAAATCCTCTGAGTAATCTTCAGTGAACAGCCTCTGCAGAAATTTATTAAAACTGTAGTAGGTATAATTCAGATTATATGATTTTATGATGGAAGGTAGAAGACAATAAAATTACATTGAAAAGAAATATATTAAAGAACCTGTACTTGTTTTATAAGGGTATTTGAGATCAGCTAAAGAAATATGTTAGATGGAGGCTTTTTTTGTTCCTAAAAATGATTCTCCATAGCAATTTTCAGGTGCCAAGTGAGTCCTAGATAATTAGACATGAAAAAGAGAAATCTTTTAATCTTTTAAATCTATTTAGTAAAATTACACTTTACAACTAGACATTTTTAAAGCTTTTTTTTTAATATTTAGAGTTGGCACACTGAAAGTAAAGTAGTGTAATGATATTTTTTATCTGCATATGTTATCAGTATAAAAGAATTCAGCTTTTTAGTGTTGGATGAAAGAAGAATATGTGATCCACACTTTGGTGGAATAAATCAGAGCTCTGGTAGAAAATTGATGTGATTAAAAACTAAGAAGCAAATTTATACTTGGGGATTTCCTCCTAAGACATTTTTTATAAGGTACACAGCTGCAAACATATTAAGAGATATGTTCTGTTAATAAACAGCTCCTTACCTGGTCTTAGTTAATTTAAGAAATAAAATAAATGAAAGAATCTGACATTGCTATCACCTCAAGAATCAGTATCACTGGCTGACATATTTTATAATTAACTCCATGGGTAATGTGGTAGGATGCTCTCAGAATATATAACTAATCTTTTTCTTTCTTAAAATCTGTAGAAATAGCAATCTTTGAGGCTTAGAAGGACCAACTTTTTCAAAACTCATAACAATGCTAGCAGAATTCACATAATTTTGGACCTGCTCTGAGTCAAAAAGCCCAACTTTAGAACCAAATACCTACTTCAGAAGTGACACTGTCTCTCCATATTTATTGACATTGCTTTTCCCAGCCCAGGTTACAAAACATTTTTTAACCGTAGTGTCACAACTCCTATGCTGTCAATTTTCTACACAAAATGTTCCTAATAAAAATGTACATCTTATGATAGCAATTTCCATCCAGTTATTCAAATAATTGGATTTTAATTGAGTTGCAGTCAGCAGAAAAGTGGCATTGATTGATAATGGAAGCGAGAGTTTGATGGTTCTAGGTTAACAGACTGTAACACTATTTATTTTATTAAAAGAAGGCTGATTGCAATCAGAATGCAAATGTTAAATAATGTGAATAATATATGCTCTTGGAAATGCGTGGAAGGTACAATACTTTAGAGATTTGAGGTGATGCATGTTAAAAGGCAACTTTTTAGAATTTAGAATTTATTCTGGTTTAAATATCTGTGATTTTTTTTATAGAAATAGCTCCCCAGCCTGTCGCTTCTAACACTTCTCTGGTCTATTTCTGCAAATGGAATTTTGTAGAATTAAGATGAACTGGTACCTTCTGCTAGTTACATTTGTGATGTATTGCATATCCTTTGGAGTATAAATACCAGAATTACACTTTTCATTTTAATAAACAGTTCCACCTCTGGCTCCAAAAGTGTCAACTAGTTTGAAATGCAGATACTGTATATTCCTCCCAAATGTATTTATACAATTCCAAATACATGAAAAAGCAGCTTTGGGGACTTTTTTTTTCAGAAAGATCTCATATTTTTAGACTTGGTTATTCCTCTGAGGTATCCCCATCTTCAGGGTACCTATGCCTTTATTTGATTGTGGTACCAGCTATGCAGTGCTAGGTGCTTTGTAGCCAAGTTTCACTCAGCTTAGTGAGCTCTATCTAGCATTGGTCCATTTTTTTTTACCATATTCACGTATTCCTTGGGTTCTGGGTCTCCTCTAGTGATCCCTGGTGGAATTGGGGCTCCCTGCTGATGGCTGTGACAGAAATAAGCAGACTTGCAGGCACATTGGAAGGCACCCAAAGTGATCAATTGGTCTTGAGCTAAGCTAAACCTAGAGCTGGATTTAGGCAAAGTAAAAGACAACATTCCTTGTGCTGCTCTTCCTGCTTGTCTTGAATGTGGTTTGAGCTGAGTTGGGAGGGCAGGACAGTCCTGGTCCCTTATCCCCTTTATGCCTTCCCTAGGACAGACCTGCAGCTACAAAATGTTACTGCCTGTGAGACTTAAAGACTTTGTGGCCAAGGGAAAAGTTTCCAGTGCTCTGTGCCTAGCATGTCATTATTGTCCCTGTCCGTGCTGTGAAAGCAGTTTCCTTTCACTCACTTTCTCAACAAATGCCAGTGAAATATCCTCTTTTAGAAAAGTGTCAGCTTGCTGTCAGGTGACTCCCTGAGCAGTTTCCTCAAGTGACTAAAATCCCTCCTGAAGTTATTAGCTGTCTAGTTACCTCAGAGTGGAACTCAGAAAACTTTTTATTTTTCCTAAAGGAAAAGAGAAAGCAGACCTCTAATTAACTCCTGCTGCTGCCAGTCACTGAAATTTTCATCTAAGTGGGAACAGGGAGATAATCATCTGCTGCATCTCTCTTTCCACCATCCTAAGAAACTGAAACTGCAATCTGTGCCTGCAGGTGCTATGTGTTGGACTTGAAGACTTTGCAGCTGAAAGGAAGCTGACAGAAGTTTTTCAGAGCAATACTTGCTGTAACAATGTTCTGAAATTAAAGCAGGTTAACTTGATGTTTCTCTCCATTTTTGGAATCTTTGAGAGGAACCAGAGTGTAGACACTGGGGCTGTTGTGGGATCGTCAAGTGACAAACTCACTCTCATGAAGGATATACTGTACAAAATAAATCCTGCAGGTGGGGAGAGCAGCAGGATTCACAGGGTGGAGCAGGTCTGCTTTTTCCCACCAAATATTGAAACACTTCTGGGTTTCCAAATTGGACATCATAGCTCCAGGTTGGTAGAAACATAAGAAGAGAAAAGCTTGCTTCATAGCTACCTGCCATTGGCTTTGGCTTGTGATGGGGTGCAAGTTTGCTGTCTTTAAGAATGGGAAAGGCCTTTGGCAAATGTTCTGGCTTTGGCATTTGCTTCTTTCCATGTGTACGAGCTTTGTGACCAATATTAACTTCCACTGGGTTGTACCACCCTGTATTTGCTCATTTCATTCTGCTGCAGCTATAAATGATGTTATAGCTCAAATGTCTGCTCACACTACATAAAAGGGAGAATTCTTATACATAATTTATTAAGCTGAGATTTCTCTAGTAAGCCATTTTAGCCTGGATAGAGATTAAATGACTAATTCTGATTACTTTAGAATGTCATGATAGAAAGCACAAGTAGCTTTCCCAGAAGCTGAAATTTGTATCCTGATATAAAAGAAGGAAGGCAGTAGGATCTAGGTACATTACCAGGATTTTGTTGGAGTGAAAGAAGTGGCAAAGAATGTCCTGTATTTTTACAAATCAAACATGATTTGATGAGTTAGAGCCAGAGCTCCTAGTCAGAGCATACTTGAGAGAGCAGTGATTGTAACAGAATAGTCTCTCTCCTTGGCAGTGTAAGATTACTTTCTTTTGTGCATGTAGTGGTGTGGTTATTCTATGGTATTCCAACTGTGCCAGTGGACAGGACTCCCAGCATCTCTTTCAAAAAGCAATTTTAAAATGTAATTGGGCTTTCCTCTTCAGCATTAGCTTAATCTTTCTTCTTTTGATAGTGTAAGCTCTAACAAGAGAGAGAACCTCTCTCAAAACATTCATTTCAGCTTGGAGTGCCTCAAGCCCTGATTTTAAATCTCAGGGGGTGTTGGCAGCAGTTTGTTTTCAGAGGGGCAGTCCATGGCCTTATATTCTGCCTTTCCATTTGACAAGTCTTAAAATTCTTTTTCATGGTAAAAGTTCTAAATGGTATCCCAGAATTCTTTCTGGTACACAGAAGCCAGACTTGCTGTCTGGCAAAGCTTTCTTACACTGAGAAGAGAAAGGTTTTAATTTTAGAGTATTTGTCCCATTTGATAATGGATTTCATAATGGTCAAACTGACAGCCTGCTTCTTTCTCCTGTGTTTGTACTCACCAAAACAATCCCACAAGTCCTGTGGGAAGAGGATTTTGATGCTTGACTGGCATGCATCTTCCAGCACTGAAAATCGACGACATTGGACATAACTGAGATTTCTGGAAGGGCCTGTGGTTTGGGAATTATGCCAAATTCCCAAGGAAGCAAAGTTGTCAATTTCCAAAAAAACTGTCCAGATGTAAATAAACAGTAAAGCACTGTGTTCTTTTCTCATGCTGCTTTTTAAAAGTTGTTCAGGGTGTCAGATGCTCTTGTATTCACAGTTTCTCTATGTCAACCTAAACAAAAGGTATTTTATTCTGTTTCATCATTGGTAGATTCCATATTGTAATTTTTCATCTTTTCTCTGGCCTTGAACATCTTAACTTCTATCTGTCTCTAACAGAGAACTGTTTAGCTAGCCCACAAATTTTTTGGTCAGATAGACTTTACACTCTGTACTGTAAATGCTCTGAGGCATTGTGTGCCATAAAGTTTGCACATCTTCTGTGGATGATTTTAGTGCTATGAGGTTGAAACTTCATGCTCTCAGGAGGATTCACCCTTGGATTTCTTCCTTCTCCTCCTCTGTAGTTTGTTGGACCCCTCCAGGTCAATGCTTTAACATTAACACCCACCCTTATAGAAGATTTGATGAACTGCAAGCCTTTAACATTCATACACCTACAGTGATTGTTGACATGTAATTGTGTTCAAGCCAAAGTAACTCCATTATTGATTTTCCAAAAGTTCCAAATTCTAAACTTATTTCTGTTCTATTTAATGCTTGTGGCCTGGAACCCTATAGAGAGGAAAATCTGGCTACAAACAAATAGCTTACATAGTGGGGATGTGTGTGTACAATAGAAAACATAATTAACTAGGAAGTTCTAAAACACTGTGGTGGGTTGACCTTGGCTAGTTACCAGGTGCCCACCAAGCCTCTCTATCACTTCCCCCTTCTCAACAGGACAGGGAGAGAAAAATAAGATGAAAAGCTTGTGAGTTAAGGACAAGGAGATCACTTACCAATCGCCATCACAGGCAAAACAAACTTGACTGAAGGAAATTAATAATTTATTACCAGTTAATCAGAGTGGAATAACAACAGATAAAGTAAAAAATCTAAAAAACACTTTCTGCCCATTCCTTCCCTTCTTCCCAGGCAAAAATTCACTCCCAAGTGTTCTATGTCCTTCCCCTGAGCAGTACAGGAATATGGGGAATGGGGGTTATGGTCGGTTCATAACACTTGTTCTCTGCCATTCCTTTGTCTTCACACTCTTCCCCTTCTCCAGCATAAGGTCCCTCTCACGGGAGACAGTCCCTCACAAACTTGTCCAATGTGTGTCCTTCCCACAGGCAGCAGTTCTTCAGGAACTGCCCCAGTGCAGGTCCTTTCCATGGGGAGCAGTTCTTCAGGAACAGACTGCTCCAGCACGCAGCAGCTCCCCTGGGGAGCCACAGATCCTGGCCAGATCATCTCCTCCTTCCCAGGTCCCCTCAGTGACCTGCAGGTGGATATCTGCTCTGCTCCACCATGGGCTTCCATGAGCTGGAGGGGATAACCTGCAGCTCCACAGTCTCCACCATGGTCATCACCCTGGGCTGCAGGAAAATCTCTGCTCCAGCCCCTGCAGTGCCTCCTCCCCCTCCTCCTTCTCTGACCATGGTGTCTGCAGATATTCCACTTATTCTCACCTCTCTCTCTCAGCTGCTGTAGTGCAGTGTTTTTTACTCTTTCCTAAATGTGTCACCACGGAGGTGCTGCTGACATTGCTGATGGGCTCAGCTCTCGCCTGTGCTGATCTGCCTTGGAGCAAACCTCATCTTGCTCTGTCCTGCATGGGGACAGGTCCTGGTTCCTTCTCACAGAAGCCACCCCTGCAGCCTGTCTGCTATCAAAGCCTTGCCACAGAAACCCAAAACAGACAACAAAACTGTTCTCTTGCTGTTACTCACTACGTGGTATGTTGTCATGTAAATTTTAGCTTAGATAAAGCTCTGTGGATAGCTAGCAAAATGCTTCTTTAGAATGCTCTTAAATGACTAATCCCTTCTAAACTGATTTAATGAATTCATCACATGTTTGAGATGCCTTCTGCTGCTGTGAATAATGAGCAATTTTCATACATTTAGGTGCTGTAGTATAATGTCTGTACAGTTGTTATGAAGAAGTAACTTAATATGCCATACAAAGCAAGCTGTGTATTTCTTCACAGAAATATTAAGTTGTTGAAGTTCTGATAGGCCATTCATTAGCAAATCCCATTAAAAGTAATGTAGTCATCAATAGGTATTAATAATCATCAATAAAATTGATGGAAGAGCTGGTATGGGTGAAATTCAAATTCCAATTCACCTTAAAATGGAAGAATATGATTCTTTTATGAAGCTGGTACTAAAACCATAACTGCCTTGAAGTATCTTCAGTAAGAGAATATTTTCTGTTCTATTTATAGATTTATAGGGTTTCCCATGCTGGTCACTAAATCTTAACTATCATTTGCATTCTGATCACTGAATTAGGAATTAAATGTGTGCAGACTAAATTTGCAAACCCAGAATTCTGGCTATTTCACAGTATGTTTTTCAAGTATAGAAAATTATGTCATTGTTATGTCAATAAAAACATTTCAATTTTATGTCAGTACTTGGAAGAAAAATGCAATAAATTGAATGAGTTCTGGTCAATCAGAAATTGGGGTTAAGGACTTCATTCATCAATTCAGAAACTGAATTGATGCTTTGTTTGTTTTTATCACATTTTGAGGAGACCTGCTTGATATGTTTTTGAAAGGTTTTTTTTTTTCCTCAGTCACCCATAAAATACTCAGTAAAAGTATACTTTTATACTTAAATATAAAAGAAACAATTCTGACTTTTTGAGATCTGTAGAGTGTTCATAAAGTCTTTCTATATATGGGAAAGCTGTTCTGAGTAGATGAAAAATGCACTTAACAAGGCTGATGGTGAATTAAAATAAAATTCGTTTTCATACTCTTTTAATCCTTAAAAAGACACATTTGGCTTTTGTGAAACTATTTTCAGATGAGTAATAGAAAGTTGATATTAAAAAAAGGTTTTGTCTCATTTTAACATGCACAACCACCCCCACCAACTTGTTTATCCCAACAGAAGAAAATGCATTGCTTTTTTACCCTCCTCCACCCACGTAGACTAAAGCATAGAAATAATTTTAATACAGAGAAAGGTTATTCAAAGTGAATGAGGAATCCCCAGAATAGCTCCCCCAAGCCTTTTAAAAACAGAAAATGCATTTCCTAGGAACTGAGGAAGTTCTAAATGTTGGCCCATCACCAGGGACAGAAGACAATCCAAAAGTCAGTGTAGCTGCTCTTACACAGTCTGGGAATCTGGGCTTCCTTCCTTAAACAAGTGAAATTCTTGCTTGTATTTTTACAGTAGGAAGGATTAATCCCAAATTTAAACTCATGCTTTTTCTTACTGATGTGTTGATTTAGAGAACTAGAAGTGTAATATGTGGAGTCTGCCTGCGTGGTGTGCTCAGCATGAGCGTGGCACTCCACCACCTGCTCACAGTCTAGTGTGAAGAGGTGCCTTAGTCCAATCCTCCACCAAGCTTGCAAAGAGGGGACATTCCAGGGGAACTCAAAGAATTCCTACCCTTTCTCCAAAGCAGTCTTCTGCTTACCACGACTGAGTGGCTAGAGTTTGAAATTTTTCTCTATTTCTAATTTAAAAAGTAAAGTATGGGGGGTTTTTTGTGCCTGCCATCTCTGTCTGTGTGTATGTGTGTGTGTTTGTATGTACAGTGACTGACTTATTGCTGAAGCTTCCAAGTAATTCCAATGTCACACACTCTTTCTAATATGTTCATGCTGCTACCCAGCCTTTTTTAGAATGTGTGTGCCACATTCTATCATGTATTATAGTTGCACTAATTGTGTCAATGCCATGGTAACCTCTGTGGCCTGGTGGTTTTATGTTTTGGTATAAGCTGGTGCTCACTGTGAAGCACTACTGACCAAGCAAAAGACAGAACAGTGACTTGATACCCTCTTGTATTATTTTTTTTCTAAAAATGACCTTTCTGGTCTGGGAGGCAGCTGGGTCCAGGACAAACTTATTAAAAGGAAATTATTTCCTGGCATAACAGCTTTGACCTTCTGGCCTTCTCTAGGGTCTGTAAGGGCTGGACTCATACGACTGCAGATCCAAACACAACCTGTTCAAGGTGCTCCATGAAGGAGAGAAAATGCAGATAACTGTGCAGTATGAAAGCTGACCACCCTACATCCTTGAGCAATCAAGCTTTATAATCTAAGTGATCCAATTGATCCTGTTTTGTAACAGCAATGAAAGCTGAAATAACTGCCCCCTATGGGAAAACAAACAAAAATAAGAAAGTAGAAGAAACTAAGTTCTGGAGGTTGCAGCTAGTATTGTGTAGACACTTTGTGATCCTGGCTCCAGACCACACCTCTCCTCCAGGTCCTCTGTTTTCTTACTGACATGTTGAGACTTTTATCACAACTATGAGCTCTTGGACAGTGAGACCAAGGAGGTCCTTTCCCTCTCTGTGTGCCTCAGCCAGGTCTCCATAGTTCCTCTGAGAGCTCTATTTGCTGTGCCACATGATGGGCATAAAAGAAGTAGTTCACCTTAAATGCAAAAAGTCCTGTTAAGATTTTGTGTGAACCAAAGCAGTTTCCCAGCTTGATCTGGGGAAAGATAAACCTCTTCAAGTAAACATTGAGAGGTAAAACTAACCTATGTGTGTAGACAGCTGATGTTTTTCCTATATCCATCCTTGAGAATCCTTTTAGTTGCCTCTGAATGAGCATCTTGCCAGGGAAGAATAGCCAGGAGTGTGCCACATTCCTTAGTCTCAGTTCTGCTGAGAGAAGTCAGGCAGGTAATTCAGTGTCTGATGTGAACCTGCTCTGCAGGCTGTGCCCATTCCAGAGTGACATTGGAGTGTTTGATTGCTGCATCTGAAGTGGAGGAACGAGCTGTGGCCTTGTGAGAGTTTCTGGATTTGAAATCCAGTACACTTGGCCATCATGGGAATGAACCAATTGCAAACAAAATGTGACAGGGCACCTTGCCAGTCATCTGCTGTAACTGCAGCTACCAACTATTCCTTCAGCTAAAATCAGGTGTTAAGGAGTGTGCTGGGCTGTGGCTCAGTATAAGAACTTACTTTGAGAAATGCATTGAGAGTAGGATCATAAATCATCCCCTCTCATTTGGTATTAATTTTGCAGCCAGCAACTGGGATTTTGTTCAAACTGTGTATGATTCCTTCCTCAAAATTCCACTTCCTTCCACTTTGTTATGTGCTATGTCAAACACCTGTTTGAATTCCGATTTTCAAACAGAAATGTGATACTTGACACTGATGTAGAATGTAAAATCCCTATACAAGTGAATGTACTAAGTGGTTTTTTGAGTAATTTTTTCTAAATTAGCAGACTGCAGAGGGGTCTTAGCTCTGCTTGAAAATATTAATATTCTCCCTCTTTTAATGTCTGGATTTTTTTTGTTCCCATTAGTTTTCTCTTTTGGTTTTTGAATTACAAAATGGGGCGTGAACTTCAGCATCTTCTGTGTTTGTATATGTGTATATATAAAAATATACAGACACACACACATATATAGATATATACACAGTGTGTTCAATAATACCTCCCTGAACTGAAGCAGGAGTAGCAGTGGTAG
>VZTT01041999.1:15639-45740 GCA_013400855.1 Buphagus erythrorhynchus | reverse complement strand
ATCTGTGGTGGCACAGAGTGGCTGGCCAGGACCCAGCCCTGCCCTGGCTGTTGGGGGCTCGCTGAGCTCCATGCCTCAATTTCCCCCTCCTGCAAAATGAAGACGAATGCTTGTCAGCCAAGTGCGCTCAGAGACTTAATTAATGAATGTTTGTCAAGCGATTTATCAAGAGATCCTTTTAATGAGAGATTCCATAAACAGTGCAAGGCTTCATTTTCATGGCAATAATAAATGACAGTGAAAGTAAGTCTTATCCTTCCCCCGCATATGCACCCCCCCAGGAAAAAAGATTGCTTACCCTCCGCTCTTACTTCTCCCTGGGTTTCTAGGCAGAGGGCTTTGAAGTGCTATCTTTCATCATGAACTGTACACATCCTCAAAGCTCTAAAGCTCACAGTCTGTGTCTTATCCCTCTGACAAGAGGGAGGCAAGCTTTCTCGGCATGCAGGTCATAATTGTCAGCCATGGGATGTGCCGCAGCCACCCGCCCCAGCAGGCTAATGCAGCTTATGCTTCTTTGAAGTTCCCTCCCTTTATTTTCTGTCCTCTTGACCACAAAACAGTGCCTTGGGCCAGCAAGAGAGATTTCTTGTTCAGAGACGACACTGAGCTCTGACAAGCACATCTGAACCAGAGAAGAACCCTTGTTCCTCTGAGATCACTGCTCCATAATGTTGTTGCCTTAAGGGGACTGTCTCTCCTTTTTCTCTCTGCTTCTTCTCTTTCTTTTTCTTACTCTTTTTTTTTTTTTCTTTAATTCAGCACTAAACTGTCACACTAAATCATTTTAAAATCTGGAACTACAAAACCTCCAGTGTAGGACATGCTGTTAAAAACTAATGGTTATTACAGTGAGATGGGGTGAGAGGGGAAAGGAGGGGCAGGGGCAGGATGGAAGAGCAGCAAGTCAGCTCTCCAGGAGGAACCTGTGAGTGCCCAGTGAAGCAGAAAACAACCTGAATGCAGCTGAGCTCAGAATACCGTGCTTGGCACAGGTCTGCAGCAGCAGCAGCAGAGCTCCAAGGATGCTCAACACTGACAGGGGAATCAGGAGCCCAGTGTCTCCCGGGCTTGCCATGCTGCCTGCGTGCCTTGGTCCTGTCCCTCGGCACTCTGTCTCCAGTTGTCAGGGTCACAGACTCCCTGTCTGGGCTGGGACAGCATCTCCTGTAATCAAGCCCACCTCTCCTCCAGGGCTTTGCCTTACTGTGCCAGGAGAGAGAGCTTTCCATCACTGGAAGTCTGCACAGACAGAGCAAACGAGCCTCACCACACCCGGTCAGGCAATTAGCTGTGTTTTACATGAATGGAGGTCAGGAGAGATGTCATCAGTTTTCCCAGTTTTCTTGCGTGGGGTCCACCGTGGGATCTGAGCTGCATCCTGTCTCTTGATCTCAGTTTTATCCCCATGTTCTGGTTATATTTTGATGAGGTCACCATCTTGTGCTTGATTACCTGCGCAGCCAGGGAGTTTCAGGGAGATGATAATTTACAGCTGAATCTTTGGACAAGAGTCCACCATGATTACAGGCATGCAAAAATTTCCACAGCAGCATCTGTAATAATAAATAAAATAAGTAACACATTTATTTAGATAGCAACCATATTGCTATGATTTATACAGTGCTCAGGATGCTCTGCAGCTGCTTTGCTCCCCGTGCTGCATCTCTGGTGATTTTATTACAAGCTTACAAGACTCTGTGTTTTTCATGAAACCCAGACCCTCAGAGGATTGTACCAAAATCTAAGATTTAATTTCATTATTTAGGCAAGACTTTAGTCTTCCTGACTACAGAGAAGAGCCTAGAACTTTAGATTCTTCTGTTTCAGAAGCCAGAAGACAGTCATAAAGAAACCCAAATACTTTGGTTTCAACCTTGTTTTGAAGATAGTTTGTGATTTGTAAATGCTTCTGGAGTTGGCAATACTGGATACCCTGAGTTTAATGATAAATCCAGTGTGTGAGCCCATCCCAGCATCCTCCTTTTGAAAAGTTCTAGCTAATTTTGCCACTATCAGGATGAGTGAATTAGCTTTCTTGCATATGTATAGACATAATTATACAGTGGTCTGAGGAGGAGGACTTTGCTTATCAAAAAGCATGGGTAACCAAGTTAGTCACCCAAATCACAGCCAGTTACCCACATTTCAAACCAAAACTAAACACAGAAAATAGTGCAGTAAGTGCAGTCTTTTAGTATTGTACCTTTCTGATTTTGCAGGCTAGGCTCTGGAAAGTTCAACCTTCTCTTTGGGAATGGGAATGCACTCTGTGTCTCCCCTGTTAGCTATTTTGTATGTATTTATTAGTCCAGGCTATAGCTGTCCCTATCTGCATCAGCTGTCTGTGAAATTATGATGGACAAGCAAGAGACCGTTCACTGTAACCACACTGTCCAGTTAGTTTGGTAAAACTCAGACTGCAAAAGTGGATAATTTATTAACTTTGACACAAACTGAGTGTTGTGTGCCTCCCAGAGTGAGAGCTGCCTCGTGCAGGCCAGCAGGGTTTGCTTGCACCAGTGGCCATATGGTTTGCACAGCCATCTCCAGGCTTCTCCCCTTCCACTGAGCCAGCATAGAGCTTTCTTTGTAGCTTCAGGCTGCAGCCAGGAGAGTTGAAAAGTTGAATTATAAACATTTCCAGGCCTTCTGGTTGGTATCTTGTGTTTTGTTTTGTTATTTTAAGGATGTGGGGTATGTTGCTGCATTCCTGTCAGTGGGATTAGAATGAATAGAAGCAATACTGTAGGAGATAAAATGTGTTTAATTATTTATTTGAGAATTACAGACTGAAATTGCTTTTTGATTTAAAGCTTCCAAGTCATGGATATGTTTTTGGAGTATAGAGAGACTCACAGAAACATATATATGCACAATTATCTAGGGTAATGTAAGAAGTCTCTTTGCTCAACTGCCCTTCCTCCATAGAATTTGTTCATTTCCTTAAAGATTTTAAATTTCAAATGCGGCTTTGTTAAGTATCACAGAAAGCTAACAGCATGCTGTGCCTTGCCCACCAAAACGTAAATAAAATAAATAAAGTCTTCGTTGTATGAATGTTATGAAGTGGGTGGTTTATTTTCTTTAATTATACTTCTTATTTAAAATAAACTATAAAAGCAAAATATTTTATATCCTGAACGGGCCAGCACAAACTCATATTGATTGAGTAGGCACATTCTAGCTTTTCTCAGTTCATGTAAAAGTAGATAAAAGGACCATCAAACTGTAAATCAGAAGAAAAAAATAGAAATTCCTTCCAAGTGCCTGTAGTAGTTTCAGCTTTTAAAGGACGTTTGAAAGATACCATCTTTTTACTCCTTGTTTATAGTTTGTTTTTCTTCTTTCTCGAGTAGCAAAAACCAGCGGGTAAAGTCTCAGTGCTGTCTCCAGCTGCAGTCCCTGGTTGCATCCCAGCACAGAAGGATGCTGTAGGGTGGTGATGTTAAGAGCAGCAGTTGCAACCCCCACGAAACTGTTGGGTCTTCTCAATTCTGCTTTTAAAATACCTCAGAGACATGTTTTATTCATGGAAGATTTTGTAAAGCTTCAGTTTCTGAGAAAATTAAACTCTGGATATAAACCTGATTCCCTCTTCCAATGGGTGAGCAGTGCAGGACGAGGGGAGGTGTCTGCTGTGGGTCTGAGCTGTGCCCACCACATCCCCAGGATTTAAATCAGCCTTGCTCCTTGCAGAGGAGAGTCCTTGTTCCCTCCAGCCCCGCAGCCTGAGACTGTGCCCAGCTCAGGCTCCTGCTGGTTTCCCAGCTCTCTGATGCCCTTCCTGAGCTGCTCTCCACGCCGGGCTCTGTGTCCGTGTTAGTGCAGCAGTTTGGCAGGGTACCCTGGGCAGGTGTGCTGGGCTCTGTAACAGCCCCTCAGGGACTCTGCAGACACAGCAGCCCCTCGCAGGGCGGGTCAGCAGCACAGAACAGGGCAGCCTGGCCATGCACCAGGGATTTGGGAAGGCAGTGCTGGTGCGGGGGGAGCTGCATCTGACCCCGGGTCAGCTGGTGTTTCCTTCTGGGCAATCAATGGGAGTGATCAATGAGACCAGGGTGTGCTGTTTAATTGCAAATGGATCTGGCTGCTCTTTTGTGTGCAATGCTGCCGAGGTCTGTAAGTCCCAGCAAGAGACTTCAGGAGCAGAGGATGTTGTCAGCATGTCGCTGCTTGTGCTGCTCCTCTCACTGCCCCTCTGGACACCGAGACCTTCCTCCGGGGCAGGGCCGGGGCTGATGACAGGATCCTGCTGGCCTGATCAGCCTGTAGCAGTTCATGCTGTTTCTGGTTTGGGCTTGGTTTTTGTGTATTAGCTTCGTTTGAAATCAGTGCTGTGAGTGATGGAGCTCTCTGTTCCTGTCCTGTGGGAGGGGAGGAGGGAGGCCGAGTTCGGGGCTCGCTTTCAGCCATGGGGTTCCTGCCGTTCTCTAATAACCGTGTGAGCCGCGCACGCATGTGCTCGCTGCTTCCCTCGCCTCCGTGCTTCGCTGGCCATCCTTCCTGCTAACAAGGGCTGAACACATTCCCCGTGGAGCCTGTTAATGTTGCTGCCGAGCTGCCTGGGGACTCACAGCATGAGGCTTTCCTTCCATCTCTGCTGCTCCGGGCACTCAGCCCCGGCTCCCAGCCTCGGTTCAGCCAGGTAAAGCCATACTGACTCCATTCACTTCCCTGTATTTATTTGGGTTTACACCAGTGTATAAGAGCAGGACTTGGCAGAGTGTTTGTGTTTGCGTGTCTGTGTTTCTGAAAAGGATACTTGTTCTAGTTTGTTGGGTTTTTTCCCCAAACGGTAAATATTTTCTTGTAAATTGCTGGGACGGAAAAGTGACTACAGTGCTTTCAGTTCATGTAGTTGCTTTAAATTGATGGCTAAGACTTGCAGGAGGTAATAGGAAATTAAAATCTTCTTTTATTTTTTTTAACCATCCTGCAAAATTTATTGCAGAATTATATCCCCACTCTGGGATTCTGTCGGACAGTTCAAAAAGCCTGTGGAAAGGTTCTTGTTCACCATTAAATTTTTAAAGTTATTGAAGTAATTTTATGGAACCCTATTAAGTTTCTGAAGAAACATACTGGTTTCATCACTAATAAATTCTTAAAGGCTTATCCATAAGGGAATAGTCAGAGTTCCAGATCTCTCTCCAATGAAGTGGACATTAACGTTTTGCCCTGTTGGAGATACGTTCTTAAAAAGTGTCAGCAAGGTGAGTGGCAAAGCTAGGAGAGCCTGATTGTGCCCAAGTACACCATCAAACACTGTGGGGTGGTGGGTGCTTTGCCAGTCAACCCTGCTGAAGTTTGGGTGGAGATTTTAGAAAGTGGAAGTTTGTTTGTATTAAAAGGTGAGGAAGAAAATTGAAGATTAATCTATACAGATAAATCCTGGTGTGGTGTTAAACTTAGACCCTGGCATCTGTTTCTGAGCACCATCATGTTCAAGAGAGGTTGCAGCCTTGAAAAAGACACAGGGAAGCCTGGAAGTCCCTGTGTCTCAGGCACTCATGGTGCTTTCAAAATAATGCAAAATAATGTGTTCACTGTGCTTTTGCACCGCATGGAGAAAAGCACACAGAAACTTCCTCCCAGTGAAAGCAGAGCATCAATCTGGCTTTGTGCTTCACTTAGTGCTCACAAGCGCCTTTCGTGTGTGAGTGCAGAGCCACCTGATGCACAGCAAACGGGCTAGGAGGGAAATAAAATTGTGTAATTGCCAGTTTCCTTCAATTCCGCTCCCTCTCCCGTTGTGCATAAAGGAGGCTATTTAAGTCTCAGCTGGAGTGAGGCTTGGTAATAAGCAGACATCTATGAACCTGCATCTGCTGCTGCTGTCTGCTAAGTTTGTTCTGTATTTCCATATTTATTGATGATCCAGTTTTGGGAGACATCTGTATGAATGCTCAGTGTCCCATACTGTGCAACCTCTGGAGGAAGAGTTTGCCCCTTCAGTCCCATGAGTCCTCATCCTTGGGACATCTTGGGAAGTGCAGGACCAAGCAGCATCACCAAAGCTCACATCAGAGTTTGCAAACCCTGCCTCAAACTGCTTTAGCTTGCAAAGCCAGAGCCTGCTCCCTGGGAAGCTCTATGCAAAGCAGGGTGGCAGAAAAGGGCCAGCTTTGTTGGATGAAGCAGCTAACATTTTAACATTTCTCAGTTTTCTGTGTTTTGGCTTCCAAATAGCTGACCAGTCCCCAGTCCCTTGCTTTGGTACATGGCTGGCCTTCTCTGGGCACAGGAGAGGTGCTCACAGTGCAAGCTCTGCAGAGACAACCTGATTTAATACAGTCTTAATGGCTGGAGGAAGAAATTTATAGTGTGAGCATTGAATGTTTATACAATAATGAACATGCCATTATTTTTGTTATTGAATCAATCTTTGAAACTGAGCTAGAAACATGCAACCAACGACTAGAATGCGTTCATTACATTCTGTACTGATCAATTTAGTAACCAAAGTGGGGCAGATTATTTTATGCCTTTCATTGTATCAACAAAAACGTTCTCTGAGCATAATGTATGTTTTGGCCTGAAATATTTTTGTGTTACAGGCCAGTCTCTGGGTTCTTTATGTCATTCTAGCAATATGTGCTGTAAAGCTGCCTTCAGCAGGCATCTGGGGACTCCCCGCTGGCTGGCAACACAGTCAGCCAAGCTTAGTCCTGAGGCCAGGGCAGAAAAGGGCCTGACTCAGTGAGCAGCAGAGCACCCTTTTGCCAGCCACGCAGGTGGGAGTAATTCAGAGACCTCTGAAGGTACTCCAGATGGCTCTGTGAGCTGTACCAGGAGTCCAGATGCCCCCGAGAGCTCGTGTCAGTCATCTCAAGGCTGGTCCAGTGAGAGGCACTGCCTGGGCTACACTGCTTGCAGTCTTTCCCAGTAGTACCATTGCTGCACACTAATAGGCCTGCATGGAGAGCCAGAGTTTGAAAACACTGCCAGAGAAGCTCTCTCCTTTTCTCTCATCAATTCTGTTCTTCTAAAGATTGAAGAGAATTGGGTCTACGTTTTTGGCTCAGACCCCTGCCTGCTGCATACATTTCCTCCATCAAATGGACACAACTATAAACCTCTTTCTGCATCATTTCCTGCAGGCCTGTACTAAACATGCCACCCAGGTGTCCCTGTGTAAAGCCACTTCTTGCTGTGTCTGCTTCTGTTGCTGCTGGCAGACTTGCCTTTGCATGCTCACGGCAGGGCTCCCATCACAGCGTGTTAATTTTGAACAAACAAAGGCTGCATTTTGATTTGGAAGGGACTTTCCCATCAGTTTGTATCAGAGTTTCTCTCAAAAGGAAGGGCTGGATTTTGTTTTGTTTTATTTTCTGTTTTTCTCTCTTTTAATATGATCCCTGCAATTTTGTTTTCACTGAAATATTGACTGGCAGCATTGCAAATTGCCTGCATGCAGTCAGGAGCTTGCCAGCACTTTCTTACTCAGCTAGCCGTCAAGGTTGTGGATTCCACCACAATCGGTGCCAGGAAAGCTGTTGATCAAAAATACTCCTAACATCTGTGAGTCCTCTCCATCCAAATGAGATGTAGTTACATTCTCCTTTTCCCTACGCTCTTTCCAAAGTGTTGCTTCAGACACCTAGAAAGCCCTGGTTGCAAATCATAAGTTGATCTCTGTTTGATTTGCAGCTCCATTTCCAGCTCTGTCGAAATCCAATATAAACTTTGAAGTGCCCTTCCCCCAAGCATAATATGTGAAAAATATCTGCTTCCAAAGGGAGAGCAGATGAGGTTTCTTTGCCCCAAGCATCATTTGATCCAGATGCTGTCCCATGCTGTCTATGGCCACTGCGGTCACAGGCCAACAAGGAGGGTCTTGTGTGGGTGTGGAGAGGGGACAGGGTGCAGAGGAGGCTGCCAGGCATGCCCAAAGCCTCATACACACACATATACATGTGTGTGTGTGTGCACAATTCTGCCAGCACGAGGAGGGGACTGGGGGTGGGGGGAAAAGCTGATTTCCCTTCCACCCTGTTCCTACCACCACCACCACCTCACAAGCCAGCTATTAAATAATTAACGTACCCAGTGGGGCAGGAGGAATCAAAAGCTGTTGTGTTCCCAAGTTTTCTCTGGCTCTGAAAGGCACGTCTCGCTGTGTATTCTGGCACCTCGGAGCGGGTTTTCCTCCCTCCTTCGCCTCCCCCTTATTATCCCGTATGTGTGCTGGAGAGGGAAGTGGCGTTCCCAGCCCAGCGGGGGATGCCTGTTATTTCAGACTAGCAACAGGGGAAAAGGAACAGCCTGTTGCCTGATTGATGTTTGTTTTTTGTGGACAGACACCAAAGGTTCATCCTAGACGGAAGGTTTGGGAGGAGGGAGGCGGCGGCGGGGGAGACGCTCGCTCTTAAGGAACTATTGTACCCCTGTGCACTAACCTGGGCCTGCACTTTCTTTGACTTCTGTGAATGTCTCAGCTGTACCATTTTGGCCCTGGCAACTTTAGGAAAATATACACACAACAGAGGTTCCAGTGAAAGCTCTGTGATGAGGGGGTCAGGGGAAAAGGAAGGGGAGGAGAGAACAATGCAGTAGGTTTTGCTGTAATTAATTTCAAATGTGCTGCTCATCTGTTCTCCTCGGGTTTCAAAGGGAACAAGGGCTGCTTGCAGGGCTTTTCCTACCACATCTGCATCTTTCCAGAGGTGGGCTTGGAAAGGCATCTTTCCTTCCATCTGTGGGTTTGACCAGTCTGGCAACATGGAATGCCGAGGGCAGCACAAACCAATGCTGAGAATGATGTGCTGTCCAGGGGTGGAGGAGAGGGAGAGGAAGGAAGGGTGTGGAGGAGCTTCTCTTCTTACCACACTGACTAGATGAAGCTGGAGAGACTGAGGAGGCTGGTACTGGGTAAAGCAGATTTCTCTGCAAACAGTTAGGAGAGCACGTTTGCTTAAATAACAAATGTTGTTATATACTACTGTTATTGGTCCTGAAATGCTTCCAGGTTTTGGTGCAGGTGAACTGCTACAAAGCTTTTAAAAGTTTGGGTCAAACTCTCAATCTCTTGCTGACTTCATGCCTTTGAAAAATCTCACTTCCTGTAATTGGGTGGTAACTAGTAAGTTTGGCGTTAAACTTCTGGTATTGTGGCATCTTGAGTAGATAGAGTTTCTTCTGATTGCTCTGTCTGAAGTCTCGTATGTTGGACTGTGCTGTATGACACACAAAACAGGAGCTTGGCATTTGCCATAGGGCATTGTTCCTGTGTCCTTTGCCTTCAGGCCTTAGTATTGATGAAGTCACACAATTGCAGCAGTAAAGAGAAGCAAAGTGGGCCTGTTAGGCTATTGACTTTACTCCCCTCAACAAGATAACCAGATGCTAATTTGATAGCACTATGAATCTTAGCCAGAAAAATCAGTAAGACAGAAACTTAAATTACACTAAATTACTGTTAGTGCTTTAACAGCTCTATTTTCAAATTGCTTCTTGCTTAGAAGCTTGTACTGAACCCTGGAGCTGGTGGATAATGACCTCTTGTTTAAACACGTGGCTACTTTACGATCCTTAGCTCTTAGAAAAACCAACCTCAATATCGGGTGGTGGATATTTCTGAAGTTTGCCCATAAGGAAAACATTTCTACAGGGTGATTGAAGAAAGTGTTCTCTTTTCTGGTCAGAAACCAATTCAGTGCAGCCACAACATGCTGAATACCCCAAAGGTACTTGAGGTGGGCGCCTGTTTGTAATAGAGTCCTCTCCAGGATGCCAGTGCTGGTGTGTGACAAGTAGAGTGTGACCATACAGTGATAAATGTTTCTGTGGTTCTTTGGAAGGGATGTAAATACTGCAGTGCTGTTCCAGGCCGTGTAAAGGAGTGTATTGGGTTTTGTAGTCTTACAAACTAAATAGACTTTCTGGCACTGGTGTGGGGGCTGGCTGCTCAAAAGCTGGTTGGTGATGGAGTTTCACCAAATGTATATGCAGTGCATGGGGTGGGCTGGGCATAACTTCAGGCTGTGAACAGACAAAATTGGGATGGAGAACCAAAGATATGGGGAGAAGCCCAGAGCTTCTGAATATGGCATATCTGTAGAAGACTCAAGGACTTCAGACCTTTTTCTTTATAAATTTCTTGTGGAGTAAAGGGAAATCACATTTCGAGAGCATTCAAACCCACTGCCACCCCCTCTTTGTGGAGAGAAACCCATATGAGAAAGGAGGAAGAGCTGAGTCAAGCCCAGGTTTAATTTCCTGATCCTCCTCCATAGGAAGAAATATCCCTTCCTTTTAACTCTTGAACAAACAACTGCATTGGCCACATCATAGTGAAGTATCCCTTAGATCACATCCAGATAAACCTGGATTCCAGCATTTGCTCCTGGTCATGGATGTTTTTTTACCTTGTGCTTGCCAGCAAATACAGGAAAGAAGCAATACCTGAGGTCTCTGCAGAAAGCACATCTATTTCTCTGCCTCCTTTGCTTGTAGCTGGATTGGAGACCATATCCTAATTCCCTGCACACAGGGAGCAGCCATAACAGCACTTTGGAGCACAGCAGGGGTGCTTTGAATGCTCGCTCTCGAGTCTTGGCCATGCCTTTCCAGCTTGTCGCCTCTCCCTTCATCAGCTTTGACAATAAGGGAAGAAGAAAGGCGGATGGCAGGGCTGGAGAGGGGAGGTGGGGAGCAAGCTGCTGCTGCTGTCCCGGGGCTGCAGTTCTTTCCAGGAGAGCTGCTGTCTCCAAGTGCCACACAGCGAGCCCAGCCTGTGCCAACAGTGTCCTGGGGGTCCTTTCCAAGTCAGACTTCTTTACCTGTCAAGTATAAGGCAAGAGATTAAGGTATATTGTTCACCTCAGTATATAGTGGTGTTTCTCTCCAAGGCTGAAGATCAGAAAGTTACTGTAGAGGGGTTTTGCTAAAGAATAAAAGCAAAGCCCCAAGGACAGTTTTGCAGTTCTGGATTTTTGATCTACCACAAAACTTTGTTCAAACATTGGATGGTTTCTATACGTTTGAAAAGAATAGAGGCTTTTGCTGGTTTTGTAAAGCTAGATTCAAAATCCAGGGCAGAAGACAGGCTCAGCCCTTAGCCTGTCCCATCAGGAACTGATGCAGTGTTCCTGAAATCCCCCATAAAGCAGGCAGAGCCACCCTGCTCCTTGGCATCCCGGCAGGCAGGGGGTGCAGGGACAGGGAGGACGTTCATCCTGCCTGTCCTGCAGGGCTGGGATGCCAGGGGGCACAAAGCACACAAAGCAGCAGGATGCTCCTGCCATCCGAGCGACTCCCAGGGGTGCTCAGTAAAACCATGGGAATCGGACTTTTCCTCTCCTTTTATTAGTTACAAATGGTTTTTCTCTCCTTTGAAGGATTCCTACCACCTGTTCCTGCCAGCCAGCAAGATTTGCTTTAGAAGCTCATCTTAAAAAGGGAGAAGGGAGGGATGGGGTATTTCAGGAGCCTTGAACCACTGAGAGTTTGCCTTTGGAGATTCACAAGGGAAGAGCAGGAATAGGGAATGCTGTAGGGAGGTATTAAATGAGGCCCTTTTGTTTCACTCCTTGTAGAGCATGAAAATGCCCAAGGCATGAATACTCTGTTCAGATTATTCTTGAACATTTAAATGTCTGTTCTGGTAATTTATAAAATGAAGGGGAGGGAAATGCCTTACACAAGGAAGAAAAGGGAGACCTTTACTGGCATCCAGCACTGGTAACTGGGGAGTTGTTCTCTGCTGCTGTGGGAACAGGGGGAGAAGGTGGATTTATCTTGTGGATGCAGCAAAGCTTTAGTCCCCAGAGATGTGGTGTGGCATTGGAGAGGCTGACTGCTCTCTCGTCTTTTTGCTCGTTTCATAATGGGGGATATCTTTGCTTCCTTCCTGCCACTCGTGGTTGTGTTCAGTCTTAAAAGAGGACAGGAGTTTTCAGAAACATGCAGCACCCAGCATAAGGGGAATTTAGCTTTGGTTTTAACAAATCCATGGGAAGAAACATACTCATTCAGATCAGGTTCTCTGAGCCTCTGGCAGGCTGAGAGCTCGTCGGGAACAGCTCAGCTCAGAGCCAGCCTGCCTGCAAAACAAAGGGCTGAGGAGAACTCTCTGAAAAACACAGGAATACTTGCTGTCTGTGAGAGATTGTTCCATAATTTCCCCTGTTTCCCATCTCTATATATAAAATAATGGGTGCTCTGTCCCTCCTGGCCTAATTCCTGTTTGTGGAGTGACCATAAGGTAGAATGTGATAGCCCAGTCATTGCCATTAGCCATGAGCACAACCTGTAACAAAAGCCCTATTGCTTGTGTTTTTCTTGTGACAATTACCCCACTGTGAGGTCCACAACCCCAGCATGGACCAGTGCTACTGTTTTCTGTCTTCTGGGAACACTGACAGTGCAGAGCAAATATAGGTCACTTCTCTGTTAGGGTGAGGAATCAGGAGAATGGCGTGGATTTTATTACTTTCAGATATTTGGGCTAGAGGCTCTCATGCTGTCAGAGCTGAATCAACTCTCAGCCAGTTTGCACGCAACATATGTGATAGATTTTGCAAATGAATATGTTAATGTGGGAGGAGGTGGTTTTCCCTGAAACCAACTGCTGGCACTTTGGAGTGTTGTCCTCAAAAACAAAACCATATTGTGTCCTCAAAATCAAAACCAATGGCACGAGCCTTTGGCTTCTGCCCCTTGAGAGATGAGGCATTTCTTTTGTAATCATTGAATTGATTAACTATTTTGAAGTCCATTAGAATAAATGTATTTCCCTTCCCTGCAAGAATCTAGGATGTCATCTCCAGTTAGTTTAATATGAGCACAAGTACCTCAAACCATTGCTGAAGGGCTGAGATGAGGAACTGCATCATTGCACTTCCCTGTGAGCCTCTTTGATACAGAAGCTATGAATTGCTTCTTACTGTGCTAAGATTTCCTATCAGTTGCAAATACTTACTGTTTCTGAGCCTTCCCTCGTGCAGAGGGCAGCACTCCTCCAGCCCATGGGATCTGGAGTTGATGGGGAGCCAGGTGGTCTGGGTAGAGATACAAAGGCTCAATTCTGACTGCACAGAGAACTGCTTGAGAGGAAATACAGATATAATGAGTGAATGATGTTGTCTGCTCTGCTGATGTGGAGTGGAAACTCTCAAGGATTAGCTTAGACCCCACTTTCCTAATGTGCAAGAATCTGGGAATACAGGAATTTGCCAAACCCAAGTAGCTGCTTAATACTGGACTCTAGGCATGTTTGTGTTTGTGCAGTTTGGAAAAACTGTGACATGGAGAGGACTTGAAGGAAAAACTTAAGAGTGATTTCAGTGGGATTGTTGGTACACATGGCAAACACGTAAAAACAAGAATATGAATTATGCAGCAATTACTGTCTTGGAAAAGTAACTGCAGGCTAAGCCCACATACTTGTCTCTTTTCTTTCACCCAATACTGAAATGAAAATGTGCAGCAGTTTCAGACCAGACTGTTCCTGTGATTATCTTTGCAGAAGTCTGAGCCTGTACTTGTTTGTTGCCCGAGACAGAGGTTAGATGTGGCAGTGCCTGCCCAATTCCAGCTCAGAGGGTAAGGAGGGGATTGTGAGAGTTGTGGCTCTGCCTGGGAAGTGGGAGAGCTCAGAGCTGTGTGCTGCTGGGCTCCTGCAAAACCCCAGGCACCAAGAAAGCCAAATGCCTCAGTCAGTAGGGCAGTGAATGCTCTCCTGAACGACTTCCTCACTACAGTGAGTAGTCCCACGCATGTCAGAATCACAAGGGTTTTCCATGGCCTTGACAACCTGCAGCAGATTCCATCCAGCAGCCTTGTGGAAATTGCTGTGCTTGATGATCTTTGCAGGGCCACTGCAGTGGATGTAAAGGGACCCCAAGGAGTCAGTGGGAAGGGGAGTGTAGAGCACACATTTGGGTTTGCAAGTGCTGAGTGACTGTTCCAGGCTTTGTGCACATCCAGGCTGGCATCCCAGCAATCCGAGCTGCCTTGCACCCTCCAGCCTCATAAGACTTTTTTCCACAGCCATAAACCCTCACACAAGAAGAGATTCAAGAGTACCTTTTCATTAATAGGGTGTGATTCCACTGCAATGCACGGCACAGTGTTCCTCTGTTAGGTCTTACTAAATGCCAGATCATACATTATCCTCCAGCATATCCAGCACTAAAATATTTCCAGAATTTCTACTGCCCATTGAAGAATTCACACTTCATCAAAGGAGAAAGCTGGAAGGAGCTTTGCAGCTGCACTTCACACACTGAGATCATGCTGAAGGAGTTTGCCTTTTCTGCAGTGTAATAAAGTGTTCTTTTCTTTCCCTTCTTGCATACCAAACCACTCTTTCCTGTTTAGAAGGAAAAACCAATCATCCCTCACATTTTTCTTCTCAAGAGTTCTGCAAAGCCATCCCTCAGATGCTGTTGCATTCTCTAAGTGTGGTTCCTGTTGAACCAGATGGGACAGAAAAGATTTTTCAGAAGATGCAACACCTTCCAATGTAGGAGTGGAAACACTATCACAAAAAATCAAGGATTGAGAACTGAAGTGAAGGAAAGCTCCTCTGCCCTACAACTTTTGTCATCAGTAGTTAATTACTGTGATTCACGTGCAACACAGTCCAGTTTTCTTGATAGTGGGCTTGTTTAAAGGAAGAGTGAACTTTTTCAATCTTAAAAAGCAAAAGGCCATCTGTGACTTCCTGATGCTTTTTACAAACGTTTTTTGCCTGTGCTGTGCTGTCAGTAGCTGTATTTATTCATTGCTCACTCTGAATTAAAATGTTGAGGCAGCTTCTGACATGCTTCTTCCAGCACATCCTTTTGGAGTGAATTTTTGGTTGCCATAGGGACCAAATCCAAAGGGCACACACCATTCAAGTAAATGTTCCCTGATTAACAACTTGCAGCTTGTCCCTTAAATATTTTAATTATCCATGATGCAACTGGAAATGTTGTTGAGTGTATTCAGTCACTTAGTTTCTATATCTCAATTTTTTCTTAAGATCCATTCCAGCAGCTCAGGAGCTGGATTTTGACCATGCAAAGAGGAGTGATGCCTTATTGCTTTTAAACTTGCAGGAAAATTCTTCCAGTTTCTCTTCATCTTGACCCTACATTCTCAACCAAGTTAATGGAAAGAGGTGCTACTTCGTAGCTGCTAGTAGAATGGAGGCAATTGGGTTACAGCTGAACAAGTTGATTTGGGGTAGTAATGTGCTTCTGCTGAATCCATGGGAGGGGTCTGCCTGAAAGAGGCCTCCTTGTGCCTGGGAATGAAGAGGGAGGGTAGTGGGAGAATGCAGAGTATTGGGAGGTGCTGGCTGGAAAGCAGTGGTTCACTTGACAAGCACTCGATCTCAAGTGTTGTTTTCACAAATTATGAGCATATTAGCACTAATGTGACAGCAGCTACTGAGCTGTGAGAGCTGGACATAACAAATAAACAAGATGGGATTTTGCTAATTTGTGCGTGGTCGGTCACTCCTCTCGGTTCCTGCTTAGCAGAGACTCTGTCACCTTGCAGCACAACTTTTCACAGCTCCAGCCATAACATCAGCTATGGGCCTCACCCAGGTTACTGAGACTGTTTCTAAACAGATCTGTTTGCTGTCCTTTAGAGAGGAAGAAAACTGGTTTTAGGGCTCTTTCTGCCTCTGCTGCAGTGGGCAATAGGTGATCTCCCTGCCTTCCTTTGGTAAAAGCTGCCTGGTGGTGGGAAGCCTTGGTGAGACCCCAGCAGTAACACTGCCCCTCTGCCTGCTGCTTTTCCTGTGTTCCCTGATCTGGTGCCATTTTTCCATGTCAGCAGCAAGGGGAAACAGGAGCCAGTGCCCATAGGCTGAAGGGTAAGGTATGAACTCATCTTGATTAGCTCTGTGGTGTCTGTCCATCACCACTTAATTGGCTGCCAATAGCCCCCCTAATGAAGGATGATGGATTGGGCTCCTGGGCTGTGGGAAGGGGCCAGCCTGTCAGAAGCAAGGATGCTCAGAAAAACATCTCTCACCTGGAAAGGACAGAGAGCCAAGAGCTTGAGTGCAGACAGTTCTTCTTTCAGTTGTCTTCCAAGGCAGAGATGGGGATTTCTGTGGCCCTGCATATGCTTGGCTGGTTAGGGCAATCATCTGTTCCCAGCAGAGATGATCTGGTGTTTCAGAATGTTCCTTCTTGCCTTTTTCTGGTTTTGGTTAGCTAGTGTGCTTTCTCAGCCAGACGTTGACTTAACTTCTCCATGCTGGAAGATCCGAAAGGTCATTCACGCTCCTCCGGAACAGTCTCACTTTCTGATTTTACTTTAAATCATTCTTTGGGAGCTTGGAGCTCTCTGATGTCATTTAAAAAAAAGAATCAAAACCTTCATAAGACTGTGCAGATGAAACAAAATTGTTGTCTTAGCCCACACAGGGTATTATGCAGCTTGGCAGATCCCTTCCTTGTAGCAATAAGAAAAGGATTTGGCATTTAACCTCTTGAAATTAAACCAGAGTGTGAACTTCAATAGTTCAATCTTATCAGGGCTTTGCTAGAATAACAAATTGTGAAAAAATGTAATCATGTCTCCAATGTGACCTTGGCAGATCTGCCTCTGTGATGTGAGAGATTAGGTAACTCTAAGCAGATGTCTGTTTATTTTGAAAATAATAGTTATAAAATCTTTCTTTTCCCAGTTTGTTTGCACTGCCTGTGAAGGATATGACAGAGAGAATTGTGGTCTGCATGTAGCTCTGTGTTACAAGCTGCTCTATTATGCTGAGCAGTAATTGCTCTTGGAGGTTTGTGTTATCGATCTATTGGTGGGGGTTCAATTTCAGTGTAAAGACCTGTGTTCATGATTTAATTGGAGTGATTAATAACTCACTCACAGGCTAGATGGGAATCAATATGGATTTCAAACAGCAAAAGTAGTACATTTTCTCTGGTAATGTAGTAGTTGATGGTTTATTATTTGCCCTTGTTTGCCTAATTAAAATCAAAAGATTCCTTGGTTTGTAACAGTTCAGTCTGTTTAAAAGCTTGCAACTGGAGTTGAGGATGTGTGCTTGTTTGCTTTCATATTAGGGGAGTGTCTTTCTAAATAAGTTATTTACCTTGTTGCTTTTCTGTCACTCAGATTAGGTGTACAAGAGGCCATCATGCATTAAAAAACAACAAGACACACCTTTAGTATACAACTACAAGGAGCTTTAGTAATGTTTTCTGGCCAGGGAAGTAGAGTGGCTCCTACGTCACTGGTTTGTAAGCATTCAGCATCTGCTTAGGAGCAGTGCTGAAGAGATTTAACCCATTTGATCCAGCATTATAGCCCTGGATTAAAAAGCCTGTATGAAACTTTCAATCTCATTACAACGCCAGCATCCATAGTAGGTGATTTAGCTGCAAATCCAGTTCCAGCTTTGCATTGAGATACTGCCAGAAGCAGCATTGCTAGGAAAATGCAGTGTGACTTACTTTGGGGGGATTTGAATGGTGATCCTTCTTCTTTATGCTGTGGCCCCAATCCTTGTGTTTGGCACCCATTTTCATTCAGCTCCTGCAGCTTTGGTGTGTCATCATGCATGCTTACAGCTAACGTGCCTCGATAGAGCATGGAAAGCTCCCAGATCTCTAGGAATAAAGCATCCCATGAAAGAACATAGAGCAGCAAACAGGCATCAAGTCCATATCTTACTGCCATTGCTCCTCAGTTTCTGCAGGAGGGAGTGAAACCTTTCTGTGCTTCAAGCTTTCTCAACAAAGGCTCTTATCTGCAGAGTATTCAGTGTAACATTCAGTGTAGTGTGTTTGAATTTTCTTTTTGATTTGTAGAGTCCAGTAAGCTTTCTGGTGGACAGCAGATTCCTGTGTTCAAATTAATCTTAGTGATGGCAGACCTTTTCTTACTGATTAACATTCACAAACATATTGGTATAAATGTGAGCCATAGACTGAAAACCCTGATCTGGATGGAAGTGATTAATTTTGAATAGGTATTTCTTTAAGAAATCTTTCCTATCAGTTCTGAAAGAATCAAAGTAAATGTAAATTTGCCATGCTTGAGTTTTTGGTTGGGAGAGAAACTTTAATCATACTGAGAGTGGGGGATGCAAGGCCCTCAAGGTGGTTGGGTAACCTGAAGCCCTTGGGTTCCATCAGCATTCCCAGGGATGGTGGTGACCCATGCCTGGCCAGAGCTGGCCCTGGGGAGTGCCCATAGGTGTGTCCATGCACGTCCAGGAGAGAGGAACTGTCTGCCCAGGTGTGCCCCTAACCTGGCAGTCATGGAGCACATCAGCCCTTCGTTCTTGGGACTTGCAGGCTCTGTTATAAAAATGAGAGCTGCTTTCCATGTCATGACATTATGAACATGACTTGAAGATATTTCACTTTTTAAACTTGGGCGCTTCGGGAGGGAGGGGGGGGGAAGACACCCTTGGAAGTTAATTCTGAGGACCAAGCTGACAGCTTTTTGCCACTGTTGCTTTCTTCTAGGTTGAAAAGCTGAAAGCTTGTTACAGCCCCAACATACAGCAATCTAGCAGGTTAAATGACTTGGGCAACACAGTTTATTAAAACTGGCAAGTGCTCGCTCCAGTTCTCCTCCTGATAGTCAGGGCTGCCTGGGAGAGTAATTGATAGTGGCAGCTGTTGGGAGGGTGTTTCACATTGCAGCGGGGCAATGAGACTTGACAGACAGCTCTGTACAAATGAACTGAGTGATAGGGGACGGATCCAGACCGGGCTGGGAAGCAGCTTCCCTCTTGGTCTTGGGAGTGGGCTGTGGGAGCCACACCAGGAACAAAGGCTGGCTCCTCTGCACATGAGTTCAGTGCACAGGGGTTTGAGCTCACACTCAGTTTACTCTTCTCTGTGAGAAAACGCTGTAATTTTTTGTGGAAAATCCACCAGGAGCCCGTGATGTTCAGAGGAGCCCATGGCACAGGAGAACATTGTTTTGACACAGCCTAATGTGTAATACTGCTGTCGTGATGAAAACTTGGCCCTTGCTTCTCAGTGGGAGGGAGGGGCATCGTGTTGCACACCATGGACCTTCCCAGACAGTAGTTCTGTGTTCATCCCATGTCTTTATGTCTTATCTTGAGCTGATTTGCATTAAAATAGGTGGAGGAACTCTGTGCCCCCTTTGTTGGGGAGCTTCTGCACTATAGTAGCTCTGCTTGCCTTACCTTTGCAAACAGCCTAATTGCTTAAAGTCTTAAGTAGTGCTACTCTCCTAAAATGCAATGAAAAAGCCATTTATATAAAAGCAAAAGCTATCTAGGGATAAAGAATTAGCACTTAAATATTGATTTTCACTTGTAAGCACTCTACCAGCATCAGTGTTATCGCTGTCAATGCAAAATGCTTTATTCTGTCTTCTGCTTATGATGTGTTCTATATCCACGATACATTATGCAGCAGCCTTAAAGTTAAATTTAAAATAAAATTTTAAAAAAATACACAAAATGTTTACTGAGGTTCATTTAGTTATTTCTTTGTTTTCACCTACTGCTGTAAAGTCCTGCTCTTCTCTACTCGTTTCCTTTGCTGATGCTTCAAAAGTCTTCTCTGAGACTCATCAGCTCACTCTGAAATTCTCAGCTCCTTGCTATGTATAATTCCCATGCTGCTGCTTTTGTAGTGTTTCTTGCTGGAATATGGAGCAGGGTTCACCATAGCCAGTCTGGCCTGTGTCTGTTTTCAAGGATATGTACAGGGCGGATAGATGGGCTACAGATGGTGGTTGTTGTGTTTCTTGGGAAACTGCCATTGGTAAAGATGTCATTGATGGATGTAGGAGAGGAATTTCTTTCTCACATCACCCCATCACCCTTGCTGTTTGAAAGCAACAAGGGAGACTGCAGAGGGAGGCTGCAGAAAGACGTCTGAATGACTCCACTTTTCTTTTTTTCATGAGACAAAGGAAAGGCGTGCAAGCAAGATTAGATTATTTCCAATCACATTGTACGTGTGTTGACAGTCCCCTTTCAGCAGCAACCAGCAGCTTGCAAAGAGCAAGAGGCAGGGCTGGAACTGCTGTTGCCCTAAGTACTGTTTGTATAACACAGTAACTGCTTATTGGAGTTCTCAAAGCAGCCTTTACATGTTTAATCCCTTGCACTTGAGCTACTCTTAATCAGCTTGAAAGCAAATTCCTGTAACAGAAAGGTTTAATTTGTGTCTGGGACTTTCTGTATTGTACTTAGCCTGCAATGCCATGTAGTTACACACTGGCAGGCATGTCACCCTGTGCAGCCTTGGGGATGGGCAGTGCATGGTTATTCCAGCCACAGATTCAGAATTCAGGAAACTTTCTCATGGGGTCTTGGCTGATGGTCTCTCCTCCTGAAGCATGCTTTATACAGTAATTTAAGCTGTTGTTGACTTCGGGGTTTCCCTCAAACTTCACCTCCGGTTTCTACAGATTTACACAGCAGGAGCTAAAGCTCTCTGTGCTTTTAAAAATGGTTAAGTTTTCTTCTTTACCGGTTGAAGTTGGAATTGGATGTAGCCCAAGACATAGGGAGGTTAACATTTTGCAACACTCCAAATGAACAAATTCGTCAATCAGGGAGGCAAGAATTACTAATCCCAGGTTGTTGGGGATTTTTTCTTGTTAGAGCAGTTTCAGCCTTTTCTTCCCTGTCTCTCACACTCGTCATCATTCATCCCTGTGAGATCAAGACATGTCTGTTCGTTTAAGAAAACCTCTCAATGGAAGAAGTCCAAGGTGTTTGGTTAGAAAATAAACAAAAGTTGGCGTGCTCAAAAGGGGTAGCGCTCTGCACGGTAGAGAGTGGCAGATGTGATCCAGCCTTCCCCTAGCATGGCTGGAACATGAATCATTACAAATGTCAGATTTCCTGTGAAGGGACAAGCTGAACTGACATGCGTTCAGGTTTAATTAAGGTTGAATTATTGGAGCTGACTGTCAAGTCTTAGGCAAATTGGCTCAGCCTGTTATCATTAAGCATGAAAATTACTCTAGGACTTGGTAAAAATGAACACATTTTTGCCTCTAGAACATTGTGATGTGGTCGGGTGGGTCTGTGTTTTTGTTGGGGCAGTTATGCTCAGCTCCATGGGTCTGTCTGCTCAGGAGGGCTGGATTAGCAGCCCAAGAACAGAAATTTCTGAAAGGATCTCAATGCAACCTGATCCAGCTTGCACAAAAGGGAATATTTGGTTGCTTTCCTTGGGATATTTCCATATGTGAGCAGCAGTCAGCCTGGTCAGAGCTTGGGCACTCAGGAGTGTAACTCTCTTGGGAGGGACATTTGAGTATCCTGCAGACAAACTACGAAGTTTGAGATCCTGATCAGGGCAACATCCCTCATTAAAATCATTCACTTTCTGAGGGATTTCAGGAAAGATAGCTCAGAGACTTCCATGTGTGCATTGCAGCCATCAGGAGGAGAAATGACAAAGCCACTAAACAGCAGGATTCTCCCCTTCCTGTGTGGTGACTGAGAAGGCTCAGGAGCTGCTCTCTCAGAAGTTTTTCCCCTCTTTCCCGTGAATTCACATAATCTCTTTCCCTTCTCCTTGCTTCTGCTTTTGTGCAACATGGCTGCAAAAGGAGGGAAGATACTCCCACTCATGCCTGTAGCTTTTCTGGCGAGAGGGAAACTGGCATGTGGATATTTTCATTGCTGTTGAGAATGAAACACAAAAACATTGCAGTACTGCATCCTGAGAGATGGAAGTTGGCAGCAGGAATTAGTCATGTACCCCTTGTACTAACTAGCACAACCAGGCTTGGCTGGTCAAATCAGTCAGCAAGGGAGCCTGAGCTTTTGCTTTGAGAAAATTGCAAATGAGAACTAATGCTGAAACCACAGGGAATCAATAGTTGCACATAAAACTGGTCAAACAGCTGCTTTTAATGTGGGACTTTATTGATTTGTTTTGGATCTAATTGACTTTTTACTCAACTAACTTTTGTGGTGCCAGTGTGTTTTGAATATACACCATTAGTCTACATTGCCTATAATTACACAATATGAAGTTTAACTCTGTAGGAGGAGGCCTGTTGGATGGAAAGAGCTAATGGGCTCTGAGGAAACCTATGCTCAGGAATGAAACCCAATTGCTTTTAATGGGTAGCTCCTGAAAAATAGTGGAATCTACAGCTGTGAACACACTTGCTCCAAAATGCAGTGTGGGGAGCCCTGGCTTGACTAGGCAATGACAATTTTTAAACTGCTAGCAGTAAAATCTGAGGAAAATTTACAAACATAGCTGGCATTATAAAAAGTAATGATGCACTAAAGCATTGAGAATTTGACTTTAAAAATAAATTCTAAATAGCATTGGAACCAAGTCTAGCTACATCTCACAACCAGGTTACCTGTGATGCATGAATTCATATTTGATAAAGAAATTCACTGAAATGAGAGGCTTATATTTATTGTAGAGAGTAATTTAGGATCTCCAGACATTGTGTCAAACCAGTAAAGATGTATAAAGTGCTGGAAAGTACAGTGTTGATAGTACTTGCTGCCAGCCAAAACACTGGTGTTTGGAAAGGCTTCTGTTCCTGTTACTTGTGGGTTTGAGGCCCCAAGACCTCAAGACATTTTCAGCTGATAAATATAGTTCATATGTTTCCATTTGTCCCCTTCTCACATTCTGAATTTATACAGATACAGTGATGAGCTGATTGATGGATGGATGAGGGAAATGGTGCATTGGTGAGAGTGCAAGCAGAGCCAGAAGCAGTGTGGGAAGCTGCCTTTTATCTCAAGGAAGGAGATGCCATCACCACGTGGGCATTCTGGGTACAGAACATGAGCTGGTGTGCTGCAGGCTCTGAGTCATCACTGTCCTCCCATCTAAAGCCAGCACGGTGGCACTCAGGCTGTGGAAGTGGCACTGGGGGCTCTGGCCTCGCATGGGCTGGTTCACAAACACTGGTCAGAGCGTCTGCATGGCCAGAATTAGCCATGCAGGGTGTGTGTGTGTTATTTCCACACCCTCCTACATCAGGAACTGGCTCGGTCCTTTGATGAGACGGGAGAATTTCAAAGGTGGAATTTGTTTGTGAGGGTGTTGGGAGCGTGTTAATGAGTGTAGGTCACATCTGCATGCCTGCAAGGCAGCGAAATGCAGGCAGCCCCCAGCACGTTTTGGTGGGTAACAAAAGTGTGTCTCCTAAAAGTCAGAGGTGCTGTGTGTGCACAGTGGGATGTGTGCAACACACCAACAACCTTAGGTCTTGTAGCCCATGAAGAGCTTTTCTTGTGCCTGTGGATATATGTGCACTCAAGGATACACAGATGAGGGTGAGAAGGGAGTTACAGTGGGAGTTGAATTGCTTTCATGTTGGTCTTTTCAGTTGTCTTCAACCTTTTGGATACTGCTTGATCTGAAAGATCTCTTCTTTCCTCCCTTTTTCGTTTCCAGCCTTTTAACTCTCTGGGATGCTTTGTTTAGCTTAATCATGAAAAATGGCAGGGTTTGGCACCACAGAAGGAGTAATTCCATATGGAATTCTCTCTGTAGGTGCATTTTGCAAGGTTGCAGCATTCCTGATGGTTTTGGCATGCCGAGCATACAGATGTTTGCACTGTTTAGGGTGAGCAGGGCTACATTTGAGTGCCCACTGAACTTCTGACTGGATTTTTCCAACGTTCTCTGTTTTGTTCTTCCACACAAGTGTGTGTCCAGGGGACAGCAGTGTCACAGCTTCTGTGCAGAGCAGGGTTATCATTAAGGATTGATACTTGGATCATGGTGCATTGTGTAGCTGGAGTTGAGCCTAAATCCGCTGTGGGTTACCTTGAAAGGGCATTGAGAAAATGAAATGTCTTAATGATGAGGCCTGTGTTTCCTGAGCATGAAACTTGCATTGAGCAGGAAATACTGTAGCAGTAACTTGAGACATGTTCACACTCCTGTTGTACATAACCTTGGGTCCCTGAAGAAGTCACAAAGCCGTGTGTTCTCTGTAGTATGCATTCATGTAATGACAGCTAAGTCTCTTGCACACATGCTAAAAGTACAGTGGAGTGGCCAGACAAGGACAGCGGAAGGACAGACTCACACGCACATCCATCTTGCAGCAGCAGTGCTCCCACGGCGCTCCCACGAGCTGAAACATGACTTGTTTTTTCCCAGGCATGTGTTCTACCAAGCAGAGAAAGAAACGCAAACCTTTCAGCATGTGCTTTGTTCTTTTTCCTGTTGCTCCACAAGGTCCCACCTTGAATGACAAGCCAGAAGCGAAAGCAGCCAATGTCCCAAAGGTGTCTGGGCTAGAGCGGAGCCGGGAGCTGAGCACCGACGTGCCCTTCGCCCTGCCCATCCCCAGCCCCCAGCCAGTCGCTGCCGTTGTGACTTCGACTTCCTCAGCGCCCACGTCAAGTGCCAGAGCGAGCCCACTGCTGAAGAAGGAGCCAGTGATTTCAGCACCAGCACCACCCCGGCTCACGCCTCAGCCGCAGCCTCGGCCGCAGTCGCAGCCTCAGCCTCGGCCGCAGTCGCAGCCTCAGTTGATCCCCGACCTCCGGAGCCAGCCTCCGAGCCACATCCCTCCGCCTCTCAACTACCAAGTGCATCACCAGGTGGCCCACAACGGACTCAATAACATCAGGTAGGAGGAAGGGATGCTCTCGTCATCTTCAGGCTGCTGCAGGGCTGAAGCTTGTTTCAGATAGGTAGAAATTTCTGAGAGGCAAGGCAAGCACTCATGGGGGTAAGATGGTCTGTGCTTTGGATATTGGACTTCATGGGCTGACTCCAGGCTGGTTTTTCCAGCTGTGGTGGATCAAGGCATTTGAAACGTGATAAATGAGGTGATAAATGCACACCTTCTGGGAGAAAGGCATGTGTTCTTTTCAGTCCAGTTTCAAGGAAAATTTTGCATGGTCTTGTCTGAGCTGGCTAGTTCTTGACTTAGAAATTTAAGGTGGTTTGAGTTTGAGCAACACCTTTGTTCCATGTTCAGAAATATTTCCATTGTTCATGGTTATCAGGTATTTTGGCTCACTAGCATCAAAAGAGAGATATCTGTCTTGGACTTTGATCCTTGTGGGTCCCTTCCAACTCAGAATATCCTGTGATCTGTATTGGAAAATGCTGTGTCCCTGAGACCAGGGCTCCCATGTGGGCTGATAAATCTGCTTCAATCTGACATGTTCAGATTTTGCAGGAGGCTTAGCTCTGCTGTTTAAATTGCCTCCATCCAGTAAGGAAGGTAGGTGAAAATGGTATGGATAAAATGTTTCTAGAGAAAAGAGTTTAGTCAGTCAACTGGAACCTGTATAGTCTTTTTGCTGGTACAGAAAACATGCCTTGCCTCCCAAGCAAGAGCTAGGCTAGCTCAAACAAGATGAGAAAACTGATTTAAAGCATAATATTTGACTGCAGAAAGGTCAGAATATGAATACAGAGAGCTGCCATTAATGTGTATTTCATAGTATCCTGCATACTTAAGGTCTGTTGTGGTTTTACCTTGTAAATGCCACTGTAGTATAAATGGTGAATAATCTTTCAAACTATTCAAGATCTCTCTGAGGTTTAGATTGCAACAGATATTCAGTATTGTGGGAATTACACAACTAATAACTGCAGTCATAGTGTGTTTCAGCCCACAAAACTTAGATCACTTGCAATGGAGTAATAATAATTGGAGAAGATACAAATACAAATTTGTACAAAAATACAAATTACTATGAGAAAAATTATTAACATGGTGTGCATTTGCATGCTTGTGTGACTGCAACTGCACAGCACATGTGCAGCAGATCCAGTGGGGTCCCAGTCACTCATGCAGTGCAGCTCTGCATACCCAGAAAAACACGAAAAGGAATTGGTGTCACTGTGTCCTCTGGTCACGAGGATCCACATGGACACTGCAAGGTCATCAGAGGCTCCATAAAGGTGCAAAATCCAGCTGCCTCTGTAGCCTTCATCAGTAATCACAGATAGCTCTGAGGATTGTAGCACCAGAGGAAATGTCCCTCCAGAGAGCCCAAGGCCCGTTCTGCCCTGTTGGAGACGTTCATTAAGATTCGTTAACTGTCTCCACTGCCATTAAGACAAGCAAAAGCATAAGCCTGGGGAGATCAGTGTTCCATAGTTGTGTTGTTTCTGGTTGTGTATTTCTTGCACTGTTTCAGTCCTGTGTTGTAACACACTCTTTCTCTCTCTGTCTCTCTCCCCTCCCTCCTATCTCTTTCTCTCTGCAGCCGGAGCAGCAGTGCTAGCAGTGCAACGAGCATCAGCCTCCCGAAACACCTGCCCCTGTCTCCCCAGATTCCTCCTCACCATTCCTCCGGCCCAGCTCTGCCCCTCTCCATCTCTAATCTTGCTACCTCGCACTTCTCTCTCAGATCGCAGACCCAGCACCAGCACCATCCGGCCATGTTCGCCACCCCACCCACGCTGCCACCTCCACCAGCGTTACCCACCAACAGCCTCGTGATACCAGGGCACCCTGCGGGTAGGTCCCTTCCTCTGCCAGGGCTAATCAGCCATGCATGCACTGGAGGGTGTTGAGAGATGGGCTGGCTGGTGGGCAGGTGAAATACCTCGGCACAGACCCCTCCCAGTGTGTGCTGGAACTATGACAGTGCTCATGAAACAGGGAGGAGACCTTGATGTGCTTTACCAGATGAGAGATTGTAGACACATCACTGTAGCTTCCTATAGGAAGTCTTTGAAACAAATGCTTCAAAAAAAAAAAAAAAGAAACGTCCTGTTCAGGGCTTGAGTTGTCCAGTGTGGCATTCCACAGCCATCAGACTTTTTTTAGATTAACAGAGAAGTGATGTGTAGTTTGCCATGCTCCCCTTCTCTCTCCCCTCTCCAAAGAAAGCTGCTGCTGTTAGAACTGATGAGAAAATACTGTTTCTACAATTGTTCTAACCGAGTACTTGAATCTCACTGAATCCCCTGCCTGATCCTTCAACCAGCAGCACATCCTGCTGGCAGAGCAACATCCTCTGCCTGCAGCAGCACAACTGCTATGTGCCCATGGCTCCATGGCCTTTCAGTCTGAGTCAGAGAGAGCTCAGCTGACAAGCTCTGCTGTTCTGCTCTCACTGTCTTTGCATCCTGTTAAAAGTTTCCTTTGTTCACCCTGGCCCCCCATTCGATTGTCATTACTGCCCTAAATGCCCTGTTTATAGCTTATCCATTAGCCTACAGCTGTCCCTGGAAGAGACCCTGGCAGCTGGAGACTTCCCAGCAACTTTCACTTGCTGAGGCCTCCTTTTGATCTGGCATTTGACTCCACAACTAACTCAGCAGGGATTAAACAGGACAAGCATTTTGCAAAAAACACACTCTCTGTTTCCTATGAGTCAGTTAAAGGAATAAGAAAATGACAGATTTGCTGTGGAAAAATCTGATGGTCTTCCATCCCCCTTTTTTGCTTCCAGGAGCTAAATAATGTCTTGTTATTTATTACTGCTTCTTTAAGAGAAAAAAAAAAGTACGAATTGGTCCAAAGTGAGCTCTGAGAACGATGATAGACAAAAGTGCTGTAGGTTCCTTGCCAGAGACAGGACCACATAGGCCAAAACTGGTGACTGCCACGGGCCCTGGCACCATCTAGAATTTCAACCACATGGCTGGGAAGATGTTGGCAGCACTGTGGGAGACCTATTCATTGCTTCCCCTATTTAAGGCGAAGAACTACTGTGATGGAGACTTTGAAAGCATAGCGAAAGGAAATAGCAAAGGACTCACTAAAAGCATGATATTGCAGTCACTGAAAGCAAGTATGTTTTCACCATTAACTTCAGGAGATGCAAGATCAAGTGACCTATTCACATTCAGCAGCTTGCCAGGAAACACTAACAGTCTTGCTCCTACTAAAAGGATTTCTCCTGCAATTTAAGTAGGAGAAGTCTAAGTTAGTGGAGGAAAAGGTCTGGATGTCTAACCCTGCAGACAGTGAAATGCCTCTTGTCTGCACTATATGAAATGCCTGCAAAGTGGCACATCATAAAATCAATACAGAGTGCTGCAGAGCCAGGAGCTTCTGTTGTCATTCACATAAAACTTCCTTAAAAGCAAACAATATTGCTGAGCAGCCCTGAAGAGGGAAACAAGAATGCACTTCTGGTGGCATTTCTTCCTTCGGAAACCTAAAGCTAATACAAGTAACTTAGGAGCAGCCCTTGCTGGGCTTCTGCCGGCTGCTCAAAGGCTGCCCTGATGTAGGATATGAAACAGTGATCTGTGTCTCTCCTCTCCTGAACGTGAGGACACTGTGAGTGCGCTTTTTGTGCCATGCCCAGCTCATGTGTGCACACAGGACAGTGTTTGCAGGTCCCAAGGGCTGCTCAGGCACCCTGCTCCTGCTTGTGTTACTGTGTGACTGGACCTGACAGCACTGACAGGTGCAAGAGCTTAGTTCAGACCCAGACATTGCTCAGAGCCCCTCTCAGAGCTGGGCTATTCCTTTGCAATTCCATCCTTACTACGAGGCAGCCACTCCTCCAAATGCCACACAGCTTCTCCAAACATCTCCAGGCCTTTTCTTCTCCTGATGGAGGCCAAAGTTGTGGTAGAGGGCTATGGGCTGGAGCCAGCTGCAAATCTATCAGTCTGACTTCCAGTCTCTTAAAGAAATTGGATATCAGAGCACTTACAACTGCCAACTTGCTTTTATCTCCCCCTCCAGAAAAGTGGATTATCTTGATGCTAACAGAAGGATTCAGTTTCTTTAAGTCATGCCAGATTTAAAAGCGTAAACACACACACATGAAATCATGCTCATATTCTCTAAAGAGGTTAGGTTTTGGACCTAAATGCTTTCAGCCTATAGTTTTTTTTCTTATTTGTTCAATCTGAGGAGAACCCATTAGAGACTCTTTTACTCCAGTGCCTTAGGCTTCAGTATCACAAATACATATACTTTCTGCTTTTGTATTAATCATTATATGGATTGTAGCAGTACACAGTACCTGCTCTTAGCAGTACATTTATTACTGAAAAGCAAATGACTTAGGCACCCAAAATTTGCTTTCAATTGTACGCTTCTAAGTGACAGTAGAGACCTTGAAGTTCCCCATCAGAGTGCATGTTTTTTAAGATCTTAACCATGTCACTTCAGAAAGTGATTGATTTAGACATTTCTAATGTTACTGTAAAAAACTGAAGTGAAAGAATTCCCTGCAGAACATGAAATAAAACTTTAAAGTACAGGTATTCTTTTGCCCCTTTATATTCAGAGCTGTAGTTTGAAGGGGTTGTTACAGTGAAAGAAGTGGATTCATGTAAATTCAGAAGAAAGTAGATCAGTCAGGACTAGGTGTGTGTCATCCACAGCTGGGGACACAGATTGGTCTTCGCTTTAAAAATACTTAACATGTTGGATGCTAATCCCTGTGTGAAGTTTTTAGGCAAAGCCACAGATGGATTTAATTGTTATACTCGCAGACATTTTGGAGAAGTGGACATTGGTCCTTACTGTCTTCAGTGACATCATTTCTAAAGCACTGGTGTCCTGAACCACATTTACATTCAATGCAAGTTGTTACTCCAGAGGAAGACGCTGAGAAGAGGCCACGTCATATGGTGGAACATTTTGTTTCAGCAGTCATTGCAACCTTGATGAGATCTTGAGCTACTTCAGTGTTTGTCCTCTTCCCACTGATTCCTCCTCTGTATTTTCTCAGAGGAGAAAAACCTGAAGGCAATGACAAAAAACAAGAATTGCAGCCTGTTACAAATTGAGGAAAGGACTGGTTGCTATTTAAGATCTCAGAAAAGCATACTGCAAGGAAGGCCTTGGTTTATAGGATAGATGTTTCTGGTCATTGCATGCATGTCCTGGGGCTGAGAAGAGGGGATGGCACAGGGATGGATGTCTGAGCAGGCAGTTTCCAGCCACCCAAAGCCACGGTTATCTCATTGCTCTGCAGATCTTACCAACATTTTATCTGTAAAGTATGTATATGTCAGAGCTTAACACACATCAAATTTCAGTGTATGTGTGTGTGTGTGTGCCTCTGACTGTCACACACCCAGAGGATGAAGGTCAGTATTACTGTTTTGAAGTGAGCTGTTGGCTTCCAGGGCACTCCCCAGCACCTTGCTGGTGCAGGAAGGTGCAGCTCCCATGAGCCTGGGAGGTGAGATCCCAGAGGTGAGGCTGGATCTCTGCAGTGTGATCCCAGAGGTGAGGCTGGATCTCTG
>VZTT01041999.1:0-15524 GCA_013400855.1 Buphagus erythrorhynchus | reverse complement strand
CTCTGAGGTGTGATCCCAGAGGTGAGGCTGGACCCCTCAGGTGTGATCCCAGAGGTGAGGCTGGATCCCTGAGCAGGTGCTGGGAGGACAGAGCGGGTGGGGCGGGCGGCGGGCGGGGCGGGCGGAGTGCGAGCCCCGATGATGTTTTCTGCTGTGATGACTCATGGTGTTCTCTCTTGTCTTTAGATACCAGCCTGTTGATATCATTCAACCAACCAATCATGTATTGCCAGCCTCATTCGGGGATTCTGATTGGTACTTTGTCACAGGCATCTCTCTTACCTCCACCAATGAGTCCTCACGTAGAAAACCACCACAGCATGACCTGCAGAAACAGGGAATGCCAGGTGAATATTGACTCTTTCTCCTCCGTCTTTGTGGTACTCACAGGCCCACGGGCCTCTGTGTCTTTTTTTTTTCTCTCTCTCTCTCCTCTAGATCACGAACTGCTCAGGCAAGAGCTGAACAACCGGTTTTTGGTTCAGAGTTCGGACCGGGCCGCTGCCTCACTTGGCCCGGTGCCGCTGCTGAGAGCGGAGTTTCACCAGCACCAACACACGCATCAGCACCAACACACCCACCAGCACACATTCACTCCTTTTCCATCCAGCTTGCCCCAGACGCCGCTCATGCCGCCCTCTGCACCTCCCATGGTGCGTACCCCAGCCCAAAATGTGAGGATAAGTAGAGCATCTCTGGTCAAAAAGCCTAACCCACTCTTGTCAAACAAAACCCAGCCCTCTTTATTTCAACCAGGTGTGCTGTCCCTGCCCTTCCAGCCTGGAGGCCAGAACTCCCAAAGGGACCCCCTTTCCACCCAGAGCCCCCACACCAAGCCTCCTGGTCCCCCGTGCTGCTACCCGTGAGCAGATACAGCACCCATGAGACAGAAGTCCAGAATCCCTTTCATTTCCTTTTCGTGTGTCCTGCTGTGTATTTCTATTCCCCCTTTCCCAGAGCCAGCTGCCTTGATACATCAAAAGACACCAACCAGAATGCCACAGGACGAGTGGCTTCCAGCCCCAACCACTGTCCCCACAACTGCTGGGTGCAGGGCAGACCATGCTGGCTTACCCAGAGCTCTCACCACAGTGCAGCATCTCATCCAATACCAGTTCTGTCCCTCTTCCTCCTAATACCTGATCTGTATTGATTTAGGCATTTTATTACTTGATTACATCAACAAGCACTAATTTGTGTGTGGCTGGTTCTGCTGGGAGAGATCCTCCTGGCCGTGTAATAAGCATTTGGTCATTGAATTTGCTTGTAACACAATGGGACTTTGCTGCAGCTGTTACAAAATTGTTAGGGATCTGCTACAAATGGATTTTGTCAGTACTTTAAAACGCACTCTCTCCCCATTTCTGGCAATTACTTTGTGAAATTGAAAGCACAAGATTGAGCTTTTTTCCCCCTCTCAGTTTCACACTGTGTCCAAAATGCAGAAACAACCCTATTTAAGGCTAGCAAAAACAGCCTTTGGGAAGAGCTACCAAGGACTCAAGGAGCATAGTGTTTCCCACTTTTCTTTCCCACTGCTGTCTGCTTGATGACATTCTTGGGTTGTAATCTGCTTAGCAGCAAGACAATTAAAAGCAATATCATCCACTGAAAATCCAGCCCCAGGTGTTTGCTCGGTGTACTTGTGTGTAAACACCTTTCCTTCTTTGCTTGGTCTGTGTAAAACAATCCTGAATCTTTTCTCAGAAGTCTCCAATGTTATTTAAGAACTGTAATACCCAAGCTTGGGAACAGCTCCCTCCCCTCCCGTGCCCATTGATGTCAGCCCTCAGACCAAAAACAACTTGCAAGGTTCTTTTGTTATATTTCATTCACATCTTCTTATATTCCACTAGATCAGGTCTGCTAATCCCAACACCAGAGAAGAGTGTTGAAATTACAGCTGCATGTGTTTGGTAATTTATGGTATTTACACTGGAGGGGACATGGCTCCAGTAATAACTGTAATTAATGAAATTACAAATCTACTCTCCTGCGCATAGAGGAGTGTGAAACAGCAGCTGACTTGCCAAATAAGCAGCTTTTCCTGGGGTCCTGCAGCTCCCTTCCCTGCCTTGTTCCCCATTCCCTCCTCCCCAGCAGAACGTACATACTGTTCAGAAATGCAATATGTGTGTGCTTTGGGTTTGCTTCTGAGATGGTTAACAACAGGACAAACAGGGCACAGACTACACACATGGAGGTGTTAAAACCCCATGCTGGAATGGAAAAAGTTTGCAGTCACCTTTTCTCTGGGGAACTCTCCCTTTTGCAGGGGAGGGGGAATATATCTAGATTTGTATATCTAAAGTAATTTAGACTTTCCCCAAAGAATTTTGGTGCTTACAGGAACCCAGGAAACTGGGAATTGGTATTGGCTGCCCCACAGTAGATGCTGGGCTCTAATGGAAAATGTTTCTTACCTGCTAGTCTGTGATCTAGTTCAGCAGTTGGGGGCCAGATCCCAGATCTGGACCTGGAGCTGAACTTCCCTGTGTTTCACTGTGCTGCTCTCTTCCCAGAGCAGGAGCCTGTTCATGCAGTGCCTGAGACAGGGTTCTGCAGTGAGCCTTGGCAGTGCCCAGCATGGCCTGGGGGCTCCTCTGTGTTAGCCTGGGGAAATCAGTCATGTCCCCGCTGAGCGAGTGTGGAATAACCAGTCAGTTCTGCTCTGTTAAACACTTACACATGGGCCATGATTATTTGTCTATGTTGAGATCCTGATGTGTCTGCTACTGCCAAAACCAAACTCACCTGTTCCCTTTTTTTTTCTCTTTTCTTTCCAGTTTGACAAGTACGCTCCCAAATTAGACAACCCTTACTTTCGACATTCCAACGTGAGTGCTCACCTTTCTCGTTGGTTTCTTTGTTAACGGTTCTGCTTGCTCTTCTTTTGCTTGTTTTCAATTGATGAGTAGTGTTTCGATCCATTCATTTCTAAAGCTCTTTTTCCGGTCTTGATTTTTATGTTTTTAAGGTACCAAGTTTTCTTTGGGCTTTTTTTTTTTCTTTTTTTTTTTTTTTTTTATGATTCTCTGTCTCCTGCATTTTTGCTGCTGCGGCTCTGTATCGCTGTGCCTGGGATGGCAGGGAATGCGCAGGAATTGCTCAGTCAGTGGTGATTGCAGTACCTTTGCGCCTGGTGCTTCTCCCAGTGCAGCAGCCCGGAGTGCATGGCTCTTTCACAAGGTTTTGCTCAGGTCACAGGAGTAAGGCAGACTGGTGGTTTCTTCCTGGTGCTCCCCACTGCTCCAAAGCACAAAAAAAAACCTACATGTTTTGGGACTTGTAAAACTGCTGTGTGTGCTCAGGAGAGGCCTAAGCAAAATTTCACCCAGCCTACACAACTACAAGGTGGTGTGCATGTTGCCTGTGGTTAGAGTGCAGTGCAGCATCTTGTGGTTCCTTTTGCTTTAAAAATTAAAGCAGGTCACATTTCAAAACAGGATCAATTTTTTTGCAACAGCAGAAAAATGCAAAGTTAATGGAAAGTGAACATAAACCCCAAATTATGCTCTGTGCTTCCTGCAGTAGTCCACAATTTTTAAAGGCACACTTGTTCAGCACTATCTAGAAAATTTATCGGATGAGTGCATTTTTCAAGTTTTGGCTTTGCTCTTAAAAATTTTGAAAGCAAATTTATTGTGTATTTTCACTGTGGCACTTGTTCAGCACAGTACTATTTTTGTATGTGCCAGGCTTGGCACCTACCTCCATTATTGTTCAAGTCATCCTGTGACATAAGCATCTCTTTTTCTTTTGTAGTTCTTTCCAACCTATCCTCCAGCAATGCCTGGAATGCCACCCATGCTTCCACATTCAGGTCCCTTTGGGTCACTTCAGGGAGCATTTCAACCGAAGGTACAGACTTCTTCTTCTGAAGGCTTTGTTCTTTTGCTGGGAGAGAAACTGTGTTCAGAGTCTTGTCTCTGGTGATTTGCAGCACATGATTTAACTAGCAGAAGTGCAGCACAGGGTTGGAAAGGATCACCCCGCAGAACTGTGAGCATCCTCTGCACAAAGCAGCCAACACTTCAGCAGAAATTTTCTCTTGGCACTGCAGATCCTTCCTTGGAAAGGATGTAGTGGTTCACTTGGGAGGTCTGCTGAAACTGGAGGAGAAGCATACAGTGAAGTGCATTATTTTGATTGAAATATTTACAGCTCATAATAGACCGATGAGTCCCAAATCATTTTATAAATCTAATGGTCTGAGATTGCAAAAGATAAACTGTGTTTATTCCCAGATAAAACAATGAGAATTTGACTGCACAAGTGTGGGAACAATAGGGAGAGACTGCTGGAAATGGGTAGAGCAATTTGAAGGAGCTGAATTTTTATTCTCAGCTCCAACACTGTCTGACCTTGGGCAAGTCGCTTAAACCTTCTGTTCTTCAGCTTCCTCATCTATAAAGTTATCTTGCAGTGGGTTTTATAAGGGTTGATTAATGCCTGCAAGCTTCTTTGAGATAATGTGTTTGAAAAGTGCACTGCAGCTGTAACATGTCATTACAACTAGCACTGATTGGCATTTGGAAATGTTGCCATCATAACCCCCATTTTTGGCAAATTCTGTGGTGTGCACTGCTTTTTTTTTTCCCTCCCAGACATGTTCTTTTTATTAACTATTTTTAAATGTAACAAAACTATTAAATCTCACCAAACAAGAAATAATGGATTGTATATATAGCATTGGTTTGAAAATGGAGCATGTACTCCATTTGTGAGGTGACATGTTCAGCTTCCTTACATGCTGTGATTTTAGAGATTTCTTACCTTGAACTGCATTTCCATAGAACTCTGCTACCGTGAAAGAAGGCTTGAAGAACCAGCACTGTAGCCAGGCCATTCCTGTTTGCATTTGGAAGGTGATTTCCATACCCACACCAGGCAGGTCTGGGGGATGTGCTTCCCTCACTGACCTCAGTGGAAGTCAGTAATTAGCAGCTGCTGCAAATAAGGCCTTTTACAACCTTCCCCCTTAACTTAATGCTTTTAATGGAAGCCAGAGGATTTCCTCAATGCCCGTCAAATCCTTGACATTATTTTGTTTTAGGGATGCATTACAGATAACAAAGTCTCTAAAATGGCTTTGTTCAGAGGCAGTTTTGTATGTGGTGCCTGCAGGCCTAGAGAAGGAGCAGTTCATGGAAGCAGAGGGAGCAAGAGGGACTGACCCTGGCCATCCCTTGATGGAGTTTGTCTGCCAGTGTTAGTTGTTGTTACTCTTGCAAGGGGTGACGGGGAGTCCCTACAGACCCTGAGTAGCAGACTTGACTTTCCAAGAAGAGGAGCTGCAGGAATAAGGTGGAATTGGACAAATTTTGCTCACATGCAGCCAGGGCTGTTGTGCCATAAAGCTCTTTCCTATTCATGAGGAGCTGCTGCTACACCAATGGCACCTTCTTCTGCTTTCCATCTTCACTACAGAGCTTCACAGATCCCATCTCACTGTTAAATACCATCAGGCCAAGGAGCAGTTGCATAGTGAGAAAGAAGAAGTGAGCACAGACTCTTTACATTTTTAAGCAGTTCCTAGTGCTGTTATAACTGCCTTTTAATTCATTTTAGATGCATCCAACGTTTGCTAGCTTGAGTTTAGGCAGTGCAAGGTCACACTCTGGTGCTGTGGTTAATCACTGACATTTAATCTCTGCACAGTGCAGTATTAAAATACAATCTAACATCTGAAAAAGAGAGGGATAGGTTGAAAAATGGATCTGCTGCTTTGGCACATTACTTTCAGTTTCCCAGAGGAGGCAGAGCTGAACTCTAGGCAAAGCCACTCCAGTCATTGTTACTGCATCGTTCTTCCGTGGTCTCTCCTTCCCAAGCTGTTTGACTAAAGCCTGCATAATCACTACAGACCTGATGATTTGGCTTTGGCACTCTGACTCCTGCACTTCTTGCTTTCCAAAGCAGAGATCTTGGTTTTGTTTTTCCCCTTCCCATGTCATTTGCCTACAGCTGTGCATGTGAGTCCACTGCACATAAATCCAGGCTGACGGTAAATTTCTCAGTGAGTTTCCCGAAGGCCATTTCTCACAAGCTAAGAACTTGAAAAGGTCAGAAGTATTCAGTTTACTTTGCTGGAGGAAGCATTCACATCTTTCTCCAGGGGACAAAGGGACAGGATGACACCATGCTATTAACATGTTGTGATCTTAAAGCTCTTGCCTGTATGAAAGCTGTAACTTATTTGCCACCTTACATCTACCTCAGCTGTCAGGGATGCCCTGAGAGCTCTGATCTGCCTGGGGAGTGCATTGACTTACCTACACACACGAGAATTCGCTTTTTAATGAGTCTGGAAGTTATGTAGCCTTAGACAAACTAAAACCTACCTTCCCTCCCACACCCAGGATTACACTCATGCCTTGTACTGTTTGAAATCTGCTATAATTTGACCTAAAACATGAGTGAAATAATCTCTTGGGGAATGAGGTTTAACCCCTCTGCACTCAGCTGTGCAGAGGCACCAGGTGCAGTTGCTGTGGGAGATGGATGGATGCCGGAGTGAGGAGATGAACGAGTTCTTGGGGATCATCTAGGACAGGACAACAGGTGGGATCCAGAGGAGGAGGAACAGAGATTCATTCAATGAGGTGTTTAATTCTTGCTGGAAAATGATGGGGTAAACAATGCAAAGCTATTAAAGACCCACAAGCACCTTCTAAGGTTTCTCGTTTTTGCCTTGTCAAAGCAAATAGATGGGCTGTTGCTGGTTCAGGCATTGTGTTACCTGGCCCCAGTCAGAGAGGGACCATGGTCCAGTGTGTGGAATATGGGACTAGGATGCTCAAGTTATTCTGTTCTGACTGCTGTGCTGGTTGCTGCCTGGAAAGTGGAGGGACTCAGGCCACATCTCTCGCTCTCTCTCCTACCTCCTGCCTGTTTCCTCTAAAGAATAAACTTGGGGGGCAGGGATGTCTCTTCCCATGCACATGCACAGCACAAGGGGGTGTGATCGCAGCGGGGCTTAGGGGTGCTACTGGAATACTGTTACTGCTGCTCAATAATAATAAATGACATGGTGGTTAAATGCTGTTGGCTGTCAGTAAGAGATAACATTTAGCACTAATGTAGCAATATGCGTGTTCAAAGCTCAGTGCAAACATGGACTAATTAATGCTGTTAACATCAGATAGAGATGTTAAATGCACCACTGGTGTGATACAGTATTATTCACGCTCTCCTCTTGTCTTTCAGACTTCAAACCCTATTGATGTAGCAGGTAGACCAGGCACAGTCCACCATACGCTGCTGCAGAAGACTCCAGGGGTAGGCAACAATATATAAACTTCTTTTCAGCTTATCTGGGTTTACAGTAAGCACAGTCATTGCTGATAATAAAAGGAGAGCAGACTGGTGAGCAAATTGGCCTTCTAGACTGGGAACATGCAGTGAGGAGAGAAGTTGTCTTTTTATGGTGAGACAGTAATCTCCACCAGTCGTGAATTGAAAGGGATGTATTGGCTTCTTCCAAAAGTCAAAAGAAAATGAAGCAGGAAACCCCTTCAATGTCTTACCTCTAAGTATTGCTTGGAGAGTAGTTTTATGCGCTCCATTTCAGAATAATTACAAGGTTCAGAAAAGCACTGGCACTGTTCAGTTGCTAGCATGAAGCTGCTTTGTTTATCATAAAATTCTGCTGAGTTTGGTTCAAGGAATGAAAGAGAAGTTTTAAGCCTTCTTTAAGCCTTTTAGGTTTCCCGTGTCACAGGGGACTTCTCTGGAACATTGCTTTCTAAATGCTTGTACTTTTTCAGAGGAAGGAAGTTCCCCACCTTTCTGTATATTGGCTAGTCTTAGAAAGACTGATTGTTTTATTTCTGCTTTCTCCATAGGTGTCAGACCCTTACAGGCCTCCAGTAAGAGTAAGTAAGGTTTGTGGGGGATTTTATATACATATTTATACACAGACACTTGGAATATTGTGCATGTGCTTTTGAAATTCAACAAGTCCAATAGAAAATTTCATGCTCATCCTTTACTTAAAGCAAAATGTCAGTTAGCTGTCTGCCACTTCTGATTAATAACATTTAGGTTGAATCCCAGCCTTATTTTGCATCCATTTATGTGCATTAATAGTTCACAGTATGAAATGAGGGTCACAGAAATAAATTACTGTGAGCATGGGCAGACACTCACCAGTGAACAGATTCGTGGTGGCTTAGGTCAATGTGCTGATGTTCCACATAAACAGTGGAACAGTGAGTACCACAGCTCAGCTGAAAATAGGGACTTGTTCAGCTGTGGCACTGCTCATCCTGGGGATTGTTTGTCCCTATGCTTTCTCTCCCCAAAAGCAGTAGCCATAATAACCACGCATGACTTAGCCTGCAGTGAAGCAGGGGTGAATGAACAGGGCTCCTTTCAGAGACAGAACTCTGAACCATTAGTTTCTTTCTCTTAAGCATGGCATACTGTTCTTTGCTGCCATTCATTTCAATTTGGGAAGGGGGGAGTGCAAGTAGGAAAGAACAAGGCAGGATCTCAGATGTCCATGAGATGGGGAAGATATCCCACATTCTTCCTGTTTCCTTCTTAATTTAAACATCATCTGCTGCAGTGCAGAAGCAAATGTTGATCACCCATTGTGCCATTTTAGTAATCAGCCCTTCTCATTGCTTAGCTGCCTGGTTGACAGTAAGGGAAATGAAATGTTCTATCTGATGTAGATTGCTAACGTATAAATTAATCTAAATTCTTGTGCTTTCCACTGCAGAAACCCGGGAAGTGGTGTGCAGTTCATGTACAGATCGCCTGGCAGATCTACCATCACCAGCAAAAGATAAAGGTAATTCAGATGGTTTCTGGAGCAAAGCCAAGTCTTTTAGCTTACAGATCGTATTTGAGTGAGTAATGGGCAGGAAGCAGTTACTGTGGTGATTCTCAAGCTTGCCTGTATTGATTAACTAATACTTACACTCCTTTAACATTTATTGTAGCAACTGTAAAGTTTATCTGAGGGCAGAGGAGGTGGATGTGTAGCCAGAAAGAGGGGAAGAAAGTGAGGGGCAGAGTAATTTCCCCAAGTCAATAGTTTTTTTACAAAGCATGCGCATTTAATGTCGCTTCCCTTCTGCATTAGTACCTCCTGTGGAGGAGGTAATGAAATGGCCGATGCAGTGAAGAACATTACAGAGCAGAGAGCAGGAGAGTAGATTGATAACATCAGTGTTAGAGGTTGTGGGGCTTCCTGTGCTGCTGTGCTGGTGGGCAGAGGGAGGGGGTTTAACACTCAAGAGGTAACAGGATGTAGGAACCCTCGGGTGCTGTTGCATGCTTGAGGCTCCCTATGACAGGTAGAATAGCTGATAAAGGCACTCCTGTAGATTTTATTTTTTCATAGCTCCTGCAGTAGTTTTTTTGTCCCATTAATGAAGGCTATTCTCTCCTTAAGTAGGTGCCTCTGGAAGGGGTGTATGTCCATATATTTTAATAAGAAAATACATAATCTTTAAGCTATTGATAGTCTTCTATGACTAAGGTGCAGTTCTGGCCGTGCTCACTTCTACAGGACAAGGATAAAAACAGTCTCTGGAGGAGCCTCACAGCTTCCTTCATCCTTTGCCCCTTGCCTGCACACTGAGCTGTCCTGGCTGCAGGAAGGGCATAGTGTGGGCACATCTCTCTCAGACTGGAGAGGCAGAACAGACAAGCCCATCACCCAGCTCTTCTGTCAGCAGCTTTGTGCCTGCAGAGTATTTTTTGTCAGGCTGAGAGAGCAGACTGCTCCTGGGGTGCCGTGCACTCAGTGTGTCGTGTTCCTGCTCCAGCATGTGCTGAGGGGCTGTGTGCTCCCTGCAGACCTTCCCTGGGATGGGGCAGGCAGCTGAGAGGCTGCAGGCTGGGCTGGCCCTGCAGAGCCTGGCAGAGCACAGCACGACTGCGCTGGGTGACCGGGGACACTGCTGTCACTCTCCCTAACACTCCCTGGCAGGGCTGAGGAGGAATGAGCCTTAACTCCCTCTCTTGTTCTCCCATAAAAAAGGAAGTGTATAATGAGATTGGTTTTATATCATTTGACAGCAAATGCAGCTGGATCCCCACAAGCTTGAGATAGGTGGTAAACTTGACCTGTTCAGCAGACCTCCCGCCCCTGGAGTGTTTCCAGGCTTCCATTATCCACAAGATCTTGCCAGGCCTCTGTTTTCTACCACAGGTAAGGGAAGATCACTCCTTGTTGATTATAAAAAACAAAAAACAACAAGAAATAGTCAGTGTATGTCATGCATGTCTTTACAGCTACATATGCTTCAAAAATAGAAACAAGGTTGGTTCAAGGAGTGCAGAGACACTGCTGTGACCAGGGCTCTGCCACCATTTCCAGTGCAGGATCCTCTGCACATCACTGAGCTGCAGCAGTTGGCTCACAGTCCTGTCTGTGCAGCTGGTTCTTATGTGCCTGATTAATAGGCTATAGAGTGATCTTTTAGAAGAGATTTTGGCAAAACACTTGAAAATGTTTCCATTGCACAGGATTGGAAGTGGCCTCAGACTCTTTCTTGCTTTTGTATTTGCCATGTTATTCTTCTCAGCTCCTCCACTCACCAAGTTTCTGTTTATTTTCTGAAAACAAGGGGTTTTTTTGTAAAAGGAAAACTTCAATAACAGTGTTGAAAATATCCCAGAAGGTGTATTTGTTAAGTGTTTGTTTTTTAAGTAGAAAATTCCCCTATGCATTACAAAGTTCAGCAAAGTCTGAGGCTTAAAATGATATATTCAATTTACAAAAAGCCCCAAAGAATTAAACACAATTTACACTGATCAATTGTTTTCCAATCTGTTGGAGAAGTAATTACAATTATGCAATTACCAAAGGACAGTAACCTTTACTGTGTTGTTCTCAATGGCTCTGACCATGGGAGACTGCAGCTCTCACATTCTGGTCTAGGAGGCCAGTGTGAATTCATGTGGACATCTGTCTACCAAATGCCAAATGTTGTTTTTATTCTCAGGCTTAACTTTCCCCTCAACTTCTTTTCTCTCTATGTTTGAGATGCCAAAGTCTGTGTTCTGAATGAGCTGCATCAGTTGACGAGATGTAATTTAGCTCTTTATGTATGTAATTAATTGGCAAATAATGTAATTTTCTTCCTTACTGTTAACTCTTGTTTTATGATGCAATATTGCACAATCACCCTAACTCAGTGCAGACATGATCATATTCAGCCTTGGTTCAACCTTGTTGAAATTAATAACATTAAAACTGTTTTGAACTCTGTCCCAAAAATGACAGAAAAGCAACAGATGACGATCAAGCTGAAATTTCTATGAGAATTGAGTTTCAAATGCAGATGCCAAGTAGCCCTCAGGAGCTCCACCAATGCTTCAGTCTGTCTTTCTGCTCTGTGGATGGGAATTCTTAAGCACATTTCTAGAAATGCACATTTCTACCACACATTATCAGTGCTAGTACCAGCTCTACATTGTAGGGTGCTACCCTGTATTTTGGTCTCTGTAAAGGTGTTGTGATAGTACAATGCCAAGATACTTACTGCATCTACTTGGATGCATAAGTACTGCTTATTTACAAACCTCTGGCTGTTTTCCTGTGGCAGATGTTTCCTTATCACTGTCCTCAGTCTGTCCTGTCCTGTCATTACAAAAATCTTGTTTCATGTCTGGTTTTGCTACTGAATGCTGTTCTGGACAGAGTTACCCTAACAGACAGAAAAGAACCAGTCCAGTTGGTATCTGGAGTTTTTTCCCTTAAAAGATGCAATCATGGCTTGCTTTTCATTCGTAAAAGCAAGAGGGAAAATAGTATGAAATAGAAACATTAGAGAAGGCAAACTAATAGAAAACTTTCAATAGAGAGAAACAACTTTACAACAACCTGTCTGTGAGTATATTAATCACAAGAGCCATCACACGGTAAATCCATGTAAAGAGTGCTGTCAACATGAGCAAATACTGCAGCTGGAATACGTGGAGGAATAAATCTTTTACTCTGGAATATCTGAGGCATTCTTTTCACCTTACTGAGCACGTGTGCAATTGATGTGAATCATTGGTTCTGCTGCATTGCCTGGTTACTGGGGGAGACATAAGTTATCTTAGGGCCACCTGTCTCTAGGACGGATGCTGGGCTGCCTGGCAGACAGTCTATTTAATAACTGCCTGACAGCCTGCAATGCTGCTCATGGCTTTCTCCAGAGGATTTTTTATTATCAGCCCATGTAGTGGAGTTTGTAAGCCATCTCCTTTGAAGAAATCTCCCATCCATTATACACCTTCTGAAATCTTAAAGGATTAGAAAGATGACAGTCTCCATCCGTCTTGAAGCATTGGAGCAGTCAGAATGTTTATAAAGAGGTACAAGATAGGTCTCGTTGCCATGGTCTCTCTTAAGTTTCTTCAACTCATTTTCTGGCTGCTTAGGTTTGAGGTGTCCAGGCTGGTGAGGGACACAGAGCTCTGCCTCCCCCTCAGGTTTCACAGTTTGCTCATGTTCTGGACACATGAGTGTGTTACACAGCAACCATCAGGGGTTGGGCTCTGTGTCCAAGGAAGGCCAGGTCAGGGGCTGACCAAATACCCCAGTGACATGTGACACAAGTGCTTTTCACACTGAGGTTGAAGCCCCTCCAGATTCACATGTGCCTGCCTGCAAAGGAAGAAAATCTCTCATTTTCTGCTCTGAAAGGAGAGCAGAGTTTTCTGCACGAGCCTGGTCCACCTTGAAATACAGGGCAGACCTGCTTGTTTCCCCTCTTCCTTCCCACCTCCTCAGCCTCGTGTAATCCAGCATGCTCAGCAGTGGTGTTCTTTCCCACGAGGAGCATGGCACCATGGCAATAAGTAGTGTCTAGGAAAGGGAAAAAATACCAGGGGGGGAGCCTGTGGATGCAGAGACAGATGTGAGAGCGTAGCTGGAGCTCTCATGGGAGAAGCATGATTGATGTTCCCTGCGTGCCTGTCATTAACTGGTGTTTCATACAGACTCTAATCAGTCACTTCCAAGCACCTTCTGTCTGGGCCCATAACCTGGGCTGACCCTTTTTGATGTAAACATGGAGTAATGACTGAAAATGTCAGACAAAGAGCTTGGCTTCCTCGTTACTCCAGGTGAGCAGCAGCTCCCAGTGCCAGGTCTCCTCCTGCCTCCTAGTGCTCTGTTAGTCTCCTTGGTAGGGCTCCCAGGGAAATCCAGCCTGGTGCTCACTCAGCTGAGGTTTGGGGGCTTCCCCTGCCTTTGTTGGTTAAACATGGCCTTTGCATCCAGCTCTTGAATGGGATGGCCAGGAGCTCTGTGTACACAAGGAGTCACTTGCCCCTGAACTAAAAAGGGACCTTGTTCTCACAGGTGCGACGCATCCAGCCACCACCCCTTTTGGTCCCTCACCTCACCACAGCAGCTTCCTGCCTACAAACCACTTGGCAGGTAAGTGTAAGTAACCCTGCCTTCACCTCTGTGCCTCTGCCCCCTTCCTGGCTCTCAGTGTGGTCCTGCACTGTCCCACTGGGGGAGGGAAAGGCTTAAACTGCCTCAGGATCCAGAAGCTGGCCAGCTTCTCATCCCTGCCAGCTCCTAGCACATCCCCTCACTGTCCCCCAAAGGAGAGGGCACTGCAGAGCTGTCACATCTGGCACTGCTGGGACACTGCACCAGAGCCAAACTGTGACCTGTAGAGTCCTGTGCTCCTGAATGTGCCTGAAGAAATGGAGGAAATTTGTGCAAAGATACCTCAGACAAGCCTCAGCTTAAAATGGGCTCCTCCTGTACCATTTTCCACCTATGAAAGGTCTTGACTAGGCTCTTTAAAAGACTTCAGGGAACACTTCCTGGCAAGTAAATGTTCTGCACATTTTGCCAGCCTTTCAGTTTCCTAATTGGCAGTAAGTAGAGCCTGATTTTGTCAAATTTCCTCATTTTAGAAGCTCACAAGCAGCTCATTGCCAATTAAAGTTCAAGCTCTGTTGATTAATGTTTTAGTAACATTCATCCAATCAGTAAATGTGGCATGCCACATGACCTAGTAGACTTTTTCTCTCTTGCAAATACCCAGATTTACATCAATTCCTGAACATTCTGTCAAAATTAACTATCTCTACCGAGTCACTCAGCCACTTAAGATCAAAGAGGAAGGGCAAGAACATCTATTTTAAAATAAGTAAATAAGCAAATAGCTATTTGTTTAAAGATATAAGCTATTTTGTGCCATTTTCTTTGATATTTTGAATGTGATACCTGTGAGGAAGTGGAGAGCAGCATTACCTCCTGTAACATGGCAAGTTAAGGGCTTGAAGGGGACAGTCAAAAAGCCAGTGGGCAGAAGGAGGAGTTGTTTAGAGATGATCAGTAGGAAAGAAAACAAGTACACTGGTAGGATTTAACCCGTAGCTGTCTCTGGAGTGTGGAAACCTGAGATGGGCTATGTGCTCTCAGAGAGGAACCTCTTCTGGTGATTGGTGCCTTTACTGGAAAAAAAGTGCAGAAACAAGACAGTCATCTCCTCAATGCTGGCAGAGGGGCCTGCTGAGATTCTTCTTTCAAGGCAAATGCAATGTTTGTGCTATTAGTACTGATAAGGAAAGAGAGTTATAGCTCAGCAGCTACCCTAATTTCAGCTATTAGACCTTAATTTCTAACTCACTTCTGACTCGCATACAAAAGTTTATTACAGCACCTGTTTGCAGAGTGAGCACTGAATCCCTTCTCCATTTTAACATGATGGGAATTTTCTGTGCAAAGAACCTTGCAATGAGAAGGATCAGCTTAAAGTCTGGCCTAATCCTACTTGGATTCAAACCGTTAAGAAGGGGAGGGGTGTGTTTCATTCTCCAACATTCTTGGCTAAATGCCTGCTAAATCCCTGTTTGCCTTTCCAGATCCATTTAGCAGGTCAAGCACCTTCAGCGGCCTTGGGAACTTAGGCAGCAATGCCTTTGGAGGATTAGGCAGTCATGCTCTGAGTAAGTACTGGCTGGGTTACTGCAGACAAACATCCCTTCCAGAAAAGCCACATGCTAATATTTACAGCAGCTGGTGGTAGTTTTTAAAGAAGTTTAATTCCTAACCTCCATTCTCCTATCTGAAAACACTGCACCTAAGATTTCCAGGTCTCTGCGGTGGGAGCTTTTCTGCATGTCACAGAGATCAGTAGCTGTGCTCTGTGCCTCCTCACTGCTGAGGGTTGGTACCTTGTGTGCTCAGAGAGACACTGGAGCTGCAAAACCCCACCGAGCTCTGGGACCCTGTGGGCACCTAAAGTAACACCCTTCACCAGCGAAGATGCACAGTGAAGCAGCTATTGATACTTCTAATTCGTGTAGACTTCCTCTGTAACTGTTGGCCGAAGTTTAAATTACCTGTATAAAATAATTCTACTTCAAAAACATGTTACCTATAGGTGAAACATGCTTGAGAGCCACACATAAGAGAGCATATAAGAGAGCATGCTTGTGCATCTCATGGTGCAACAGGAATCAGCTGAAGATGGATGGAGGAAAATCGAGTGACTGTTGTGAAAAGCCTACAGCCAAGCTCTGTGTTTGTACACACACACACACAC
>VZTT01041998.1:39162-49188 GCA_013400855.1 Buphagus erythrorhynchus | reverse complement strand
TTTATGTTCAAGACCAAGCACTGAGAAGCCCTGGCTTTAAGCAGAAACTCTAAAAAAAGGAATATCAACAATAAACAACATCAGCTACTCACTACAAACGGCTGCAAAACGGTACATAGAAAAATGAAGTGGAAAAAATTAATTTGAGATATTTAAGGTTCAGAAAATTTGATGATTCAGTCTAATTGGGTGCATTAAACAAACTATATTCAAGGGATATGCTCCTGGCATGCTGTAAAAGCCTTTTTTTCCTCCTTTTTAAGATGAGAAATCTGGTTAATTAAATTTACTTACTAAACAGCTTGTATTACAACAGTAGAAAATGACAGATGTCTTTCATAAAATTAGTCATATTGTGGTAATTTTCCCCTCTCCCCAAACATTGTGCGATTATGGGCATATTTTCTCCTGTTAAAAAGCTATCTGTCATAATTGGTAACGAGTTCCATGCAAAAATGTTCTGAAAGAAAAGGTGTTCTGTGTGAAATGTAGAAAAGTTTTCCTGTGACAGATTTTCTCATTGCCACTTTATTCTGTGGGCTGCTAGCTGCTTGCAGAAAACTGCATAATTTTAAAGGCTTATACTTATAAAGGCCAATCATGTATTAATTCATTTGGTATTCATTGAGAGACCTTTAATCATGATGGATTAATTTATTATAAATGCGGATATAATATGTTATTTCATAATATCACTACTGTAATTTAGTAATTAAACAGTCTGTTATTATTTCAATCACTGCCCAGATCTGTATCATGATACAGTGTTTTGCTCCACGGTGAATTATTTTATATTACATATAGGACAATGGATTTTTTGGTGAGTAAACCTTTGGGAAAGCAGAAATATATAAGATAATACTTGGCTCTGATATTCTGCTTTGTCTCTGAGATGATTTGTCCTAGATACTCAGAGCCAGCAAGTCAGAAGCTTGCAGTGATTACAGGTCTGATCCAAAGCTGGCTGAAGTCAATGATGCACTCAGCACCTTGGACCCTTTTGTGAGTGAGAGGGGTGTAAATACTTATCAGGAAAAGGATGTGGAGAGGCCAAAATCAGGCAAGTGCACCAATTAAATGCAATCTGAGCTAACAAGCAGAAATGGGCAGATACTAGAAAATTTTAACCTGTTGTTTGAAAATTTAACCTGTTGTTTTTTGAAAGCTGAGCAAATGCTGACCTCTATTCCTATTCCACCAGAGAGACAAATAAAGAGCTTTCCAAAGGACCTGGGATGAGGCCATTGTACCTCAATTCTTAAACTGCATTTTTCTGCAGTTCTTATGCCTTCTGATGCTTTTAACTCAGAAGAAGAATCAGTGCACATTTATGCCGATCCAATTTTACCAGTGTCAGATGTTCAAATGTTACTGTGACCCACATGGAAAGGCCCTGGGGAGAATCTGGATCAGAAGAATAATTTCCTTATTACAGGTGTGCAAACTATGGTGCTTGGAAAAGAGATACTTTTTTGCTACCTACCATACGTGTGGAAAGATAAGAAACATGATTTCTGGAAAATGATACTCAACCATTTCCCTTCATTCTAACCAATTTGCCTCATTCCTTTGTCCAGCATGTGCTGTTTTTATGTTGGAATTGACATAGCAGCATACAACTGATAGAACTGCACCAACTGCCAAAAATGCTAAATGTTTTCTTTTTTCTTTTTTGTTTTTTTTTTTTCTTTTTTTTTGAGAGGTGGAAAAAGGTGGTAGAAATTGCCAAGTCTGTATCTCTGGCTGGACACTGGAGAACAAATTGATCTGTTACTTTGAGCTCATTTTTTAACCTCCCTCTATTGACATTTAAGTAGCTGATTCTTCTCCATCATTGTTAGCTGTCTTTTTTCCTGCCTGTCAAGAGCTTGCTAAATTAAGATTCACTGCCAAGGATAGTTTTCATATGAACCCAAAAGAAGTCAATATGTTTACTTAGATAAATGGTTATTTTACAAGGTAGTGTAAAATGCATAATTTTCTGTGGTGTATATAAAGCCATGAAACACAATCCATCATGAGTGACTCATTTAATCTCTGATGTATCAATGGATGTCTTCTTCAAAGAGCAATCTGGAATAAGTGGTTCACATTAGGAGATCTGGAAAAAAGCTGCACAGGGAGCAAGTGAAGAGACCAGAATCAAAATGATGGTAATGTATCCTCGATCATAAGACAGAGATCACAAAATCCTGTTAAACCCTCCAGTGTATCACCCTCCCATTCCAGGATTCATGCCCTCAAAAGCATTTTCTGCTGCTTTCCCTCCTCACACTTGGACTGGATTACAGAGCTATCTGCAACTGGAGATGAGGAGCATTTTTACAGGCTAACAAATCTACTAGAACCAATGGTTTTAATCTCTCCTTGGCTACAGAATCAAAGCCAAGTTCTCTGCAGGTGCAAATGGGATCTGCTCCACTGCCTTAGGTGGAGTTTCACTCATTTACACCATTAAAGAATTTGGCACTGAGGATGTTGAGATCAAAAGGTTCCAGTTGGCAAAGATATGTGCAGAAGAGAATCTGTCTGGGGAAATATTCTGAGAAGACTTATCCATCCTCTGAAAAGAGAACTTGCCTCCCCCTAGAGGAGTCTGGTATTGATTAATGCAAATTATACTAAATTTTGGGACATCTCCTCTGACCCTGCTAATTCTAAACTGGACAGTTTGGAAAGCCTGCCAAAACTCTGCAGAAGGAAAGCACATTGCTGTGCTCCTCTATGTGCATTTTCACATCATCATATCATATGCATATTTTATGCTTTTATTTTCCCCTGACATAACAATTACTGGTGGTCTGTATTGTTCATTTAATAAGACCAGGTCTGGAACATATCCTGCCATAGCTGCTTGCACAACACACACCAAAAGAAGTATCATTATTAGTAGATGTGTCTGCATGGTGCCACTACTCCATTGCCAGAAGCAAATTTCACCTAATTTGGAGTTTCTGCACATGCAACAAAGCCTTTGCCGTTATTGTTTCAGAGAGAACTAAGAAAAATCTGTTTATTTGTTAATAATAATATTGGGAAATACAGGAAGCAGTGAAATATAAAGACTTGTTTAGAAAAAATATCAAATCTAACATTTAAAGTGAGTAGAATAACACAATCCCCAGTCCCTCACCCTCTCTTGCTCTGGTAAATGTATGCAGCTGACTTTTCCAAAAGGACAGCATCAGCATATTTACACTTTTATATCTTTGGATGCTTGTTCAGAATCCAATTTGCTCCTGGACAAGGGCATATTGATGAGTACCTGGAGTGTTTACTTGGATGGACGTGCTTGGTCTGAAAGCCAGCTCCACTCCAGCAGCCCTTATCCATTCTCAATAGCTCTGTACCAACAGTCAGCCTTCTTTCCTCTAAGGACAGCACAGTGCTTGCCTCAGCCCACACTCTTTCAGGTAGCTGGAGGACTCTGCACCAGGCTGGATCAGGTGTTTGTCCAAGTCACTGTCCTGTGTCCATCAGTGGAACTTAGTGGATGCCTAGAGCAGGCTGTAAGAGCAAACCAAGATCACAGTATTTTCCCATCCTCCCAAACTTCCTGGCTCAGGGATGCTCTGTAGATATATCAACACACTGAGCTTTTATTACACAGGTTAGGATATGCTTTTGTACTTGAAAGCATCCTACTTATTCTGTACAGACACGTGCCAGCAATTATTTCCACCCCTTCTTTTCAGGTCCCCTCTAACAGGGTGGGTAAAGGCTGAAACTGCACCTGGCTGAAGTTCAAATCAGAGTCTGTGAGTATTTTGGGGAGGACTTTCCCTTTGATCTGTGTTTCTACTAATTATGTCTACACTAATATAAAGATCTAGACCAGGAGCATGGCCTAAGGACCATTTCCTGACCATTCATAGACCTTTAGTCAATAGCCTGCTCCCCTGCAGAGTTTTGGGTTGTGCCAAATGTCACTCTAAAACATTCCAGGTTTGGGCTGGGGGACAGCAGGTACCACAGACAGGTTGGATGCTGGCAGCTCTGCCTGGGGCTGGAGGAGTGTGTGAGGATGGACATGAGCTGCACCAGCCCAACAGCACGTGAGGCTGCAGGGTGGTCCTTGGCTGTTTTCTTCCTAGGAATGACAGAACCCTAGAGACTTGTCCACAACACCAGCAGCAACATGAACAACTACTATCACCTGGACTTTCAAAATCAATTTTATCACCTTCCTAAGAAGAAGTTTTCTTGCTCTGGAAAATTAATTTTAAGACAATGAATAAAGTTGTATAAAAAAAAGTGGAGGCATGGAGGATCTTTCAATATGGTCCCCAAACTAGTCTTGCAGCATGTGAAAATTAGTTCCTTTTGAAGTGTTTCCTGTCCTGCTTCAATGTCATTTATTCTGTCCTAATATATTTTTTGAAAGTCAAGCAGAGAAATACATTTATATAAGACAAACCACTAGTAAGGGTCACAGACTTCCATTTTTATTATAATAAAATCTTTGAAGACTAACTCATACAATTTGTGAATCACACTTCATGAGAAAGACTTCCCAGAGGTTTTTAATAATTTGAGCTATGAAGCTGACTGGAAATACCAGAAAAAAGAACTGCTCTGTATGCTCACTCTTGTATTCAACTAAAGATAAGTAGCTACATCACAAACGTATATTCTTACACTGATGAGAGAGAAGAACATAAAGAAATTTAAACTATGACAATATTTTTCTGGTTTATGGTGCTCAGATTGTCTTCTTATACAGAAGGAGCTGATTATCCTTGTCTAAATTATACAGATTTTTCTTAGATAAACACATCAGCTGGTGATATTTCTATCTTTTTGCAAAAGAAGGTATCTGTGCATTAAATTAGGAAATGTCCTGAAAGGCAAGAAAAATGTAGCTGAAGAAAGGGAGTACAAGGACAGAGTATTGCCTTCCAGAAAATCACTTTATTGGCTTATTTGTAATCAGAGTTCTCAATTCTGCTGCAAAGAAGCAGCAGCTGGATCATTGTATGTCAGCAGTTAGAACTGGGGAATGGCTCATACAGAGGTACAGTATAGAACATTAGAGATGTCTAAATGCTCATATTCTTTACTATACCTGTTACTATACCTGTCTGCACAAAACTTTGAACTGCTGCATCCTTGTAAGCAGGTTTTAAACCTTTTAAACCAAAACAGGGTGCTTTGCTGCAAGAATGCAGTTAACCTCTACTACATCCTTATGGAATATGGTTATCCCTCCTGTAGGAACTCCTCCCTGATATTGTTTTGTCTGTGTGGTGTTAAAAAGTTGTGCATGTTGGATCAGTAACTTCTATCATCCTTAGTGATTAGTGGGGCTCTAGAGGCTATTATTTGACATTCTGGGGCAGATGCTGAGCAGACTTCAAGGGATCACTCTGATTTATATCAGCAGAAGGTTTGGCATGCTTATGTGGGTGGAACTGAAGTTGTTCTCAAGAAAACTGAAAAGGAGGACTAATGTAAAAACCCCTACATTGTAATGTAGTTCTGTTGTGGGTATAAATATGCTTGTGTGCCCAAAACAAGATAGTTGCTGGGTTTATTAAAGTGTGCTTATTTTTCCTGTGTTTATTCATAATTAATTTGCTAATAAAGATTTCAGCTGTGGTGGAGTCTTTATCCTACCATAACAGGAGCTCCTGGCTTCATAACTTCACTGGAGCAACCCACATGATGAATATGAGCTGAAGAATAGAAGCCAAATCCTTCTAGGCTCTGTGTATTTGTGCTTGCCAGAAAAATTATGGCCAGTCGAAGGAGCAGGAGATGGAAAGTAGCCACCTCTGCTTTGGCACTTCTCAGAGCCCACTGAGGCCACTGTGCAGGCCTTTATGCTTGGACCTACATAAGTACCTTCTGAAGCTGGATACTGGAATTGAGGGGCAGCAGGGACTGCTTATTTATGAGTTACTTAGCAGTCCCTGCTGCAGCAGTTGCCATAAGGCATAGCCTCAATGCAGCTTATTCATACTCCTGGCAAAAGTTATCCTCCTGGGAAGTCGTGTTGCTGGCCAGAAAACAAGAATACTTTACTGCTTCTCTCACAGAGTGTGAGTATATTCACTCTGGGGGCAGTTTTAGCATTTGGCCCTGTGCCTGGACATCATTACTATTGGACACTTGCTCTGCACACTGCCACGCTGACCAGAGCCTGTGCTGAAAAGATTACATTCTCCCAAACCAATATTTTCAATTTGGCCCTCATGCTTTTGACAGCAGGAAAGTTTTGGAAACACCACAGGCTGTGTTTGCTGTAAACAGCATTACCTGAAAAAATCCTGGTGACTGTCAAGAGGTTTAATGAAAACAAGAGGATGCAGAAATGCAGTCCCCTCTAGTGAGGTGGGATGAGCTGAAGTGAAGCAGTTAAATAATATGTGCTCCACATGGCACAAAAGCTCAAGCTGCATTTAAGGAGCTCTTCTAAAAAAGCACCTGGTTAAAGAGTTTAGGGTAAACCATCAAAACTTACTTTAAATACAGGGAAGAATATTTTCCTATTTTACTTTTTATAAATTTAAAAACATCATCCTACCTAGAAATGGGACTGCAGCACCACGTGTGAGCATACCCTGAATCTAGAAGGGGAGGGAGCTTTGAGTTTCAAGATTCAAGTACTCCTATTCATGTCACAACTGCAGCTAAGTGCTTTGCTATATCTGGGCATAAAGGAATATAAAGCAGCAAAAAAAACCCACAAAACTGTAAAATTCTGAATATCACTGCATTTATGGCATTTCATGTTGTTGGATTTCTAGAAACTCTATTTGTTAGTTTTCTTGGCAGAGGAAACTGACTGGAAAAAAATGTGATGATACTCCAGCAACAAAACATTTTCTTGCTGAGCTTAAAACATTTCTGTGGTTGCAGTGGCTTCTGTGGGACTATTCCCATACCATAATCTTAAGCACATAATTAAGGGCTTTACTGGATCAGTGCCTGAAAAACCAATGCTGATTTCTATTGAATGCACATTATGTTAGGGACCATTTGTAAGCTCATTAAAATGAACAGAAAGGATCCAGCAGATGCTGGGCCAAGCCTCGTCTCAGGACTTTCATCAGAGAAACAACGTTGTCTCTTGTTTACACTTTCACAGGTCACTGAGTTCCCAGACTTTGAGCCATTGATTACATCGTATTATCAATTAAGTTAGAGATTTGCCATCAACTTAAATGGGCACAGGGTAGAACACAAGGAAATAAAGAGCAGAATCATGTTCAGTTTGTGATTCTGGGTATTGGGTACCTAAAGACAAACAAAAAAAATCAGTCATGCTCATGAATTCCTGGACACAGAATAGCCTCTGCTTTAGTGCAGTGTGTGTGCCATGCAATGTATTTGGGAATGGGCATTGCATTTCTTTGGAACAGCATTGGACTTTCACCCTTCCTCCCCTTCCCTCAATCCCCAGGCCCATAAATCCTCCATTTGTCTCACCTGTAGCTACAATAAAGCTGTTCTCAATGGTATTAACATGTGCTGTGGTCATTCTTCTGGGGTGAGAAAGGCAGAACATTTTCATTGCTCGTTCATTTGTGAACACTAGTTAAGTAAAGCTGTCACTTGTGTCCAATTATGGGTGAGTATTTTATAGCATAGTCTCCTTCCTAAAGCCAAACTGACACGGCCAAGCCCCATTTTATAGGCATTCTTAAATTCTTCCAAGCCATATTTAAAATCCTTATGCTCAGAGATGGCAGGTGCCATGTGTTTTCACAGCTACATTAACAAATGCAATTTTGTGGCAACTTGACCACGCCAGTGAAGCAGTAAATTTCTGTAATCTCTGTGGTTAAGAATTTCACAGAGGACTTTGCTGGGAATGTGTAAAGCCCATTAGTACAGGAGCACGATGAAGATAAAATTAAAATACCTTTACAGTAAAAGCCAAAAAAAAGAGTGAAGTCTAGGGATTTTTTTTTTTTTCTGCTAGAGTAATGAAATGTGTCAGAGGAAAATGCTGAAAAAGAAAAAAGTAGCTTCACTGAGCTCACCCAGCCTACTCTCCTTCTCAAATGACTGCCACCAATTTAGGTGAGAAGAGGTAATTTGGCTTACACAAACGCTAACACAGGCTTATCCTTAAGCAAAACTGGGATGCAAAAACTTTACAAATATCTTTTCCAAACCCTTGCTCCCTGTTACAGTGCACACATTGTCCTCACAAATGTTTTTGCAGACTTAGGGAGATGCTAGCCAGCACCTCCCCAGTCCTGAGCACATGCAGGGTGCAGTGGTGCATCTGCACACAGCACAGCTGTTTCACTCACAGGATCTGCATTTTCCAGCATGAGCTCTGCTATTGGAGCTGAGACACCTTGGTGCTGCTCAGGGCAGCCCAAGACCCCCCAGCTTCAGCAACTCAGCCACTGTGAGGGCTGGGAGCATAACTTACCTCTCCCAAAACCAGAGGGTCTGTGCAGCATCATTGGATCATTGACTTTACCTGCTTTGGAAGGGGATCTGTGCTGAAAAATGGGGCTAATACCACTTTCCATTCTCTTGAACATTTCACTCAACTCCTCAGGACTCCACAGTGAGTCTGAGGGATACCACTGCCACAGGAGAGTTTTATAGACCAAGACAGACCCAGAGCTGAGCTTCTGATCTCCAGCAGATCCTGAGACAGATGTTAGACTTTGCAGGAAGGTATCTCAATTACCAGCAGAAAGCAGATGAAAACCTGCAGTTGAATCCTGCACAAATTCATACACTATTTTTTTTCTGACCTGTAAGTCATTTCAGCAGATATTTCCCAGATTTCCTATAAAATCATGTGAGCTATAGATTTTTTTTTCTTTAAAAAAGAAAGATGTGATTCTAGCATAATCATCTCACTCCAGGGATTGGATCTCTTGGAAAGTAAAGAAAACAAACTGCTCAGAATGCAATACTAGCCAGGGAGGGAATTGCATTATGGATTGCTCACAGACTCCTTCAGCAGGTTTTACCACAGGGTTTGGGCAAAACTCGTAAAGAGCACAGATCAAACAAGAAAACATCTTTGAATGCCTATAGTTTGTTGTGAGACAGAAGTGCTCTTAAAGATACACTTAGCAGCTCACTCAATCTCTTAAGACTTCACACAAGCACGCAGGGTTGGGGAGATCAGCTCACATGCTTCTGCACGCTGTGTGGCTGCACAGAAACCAAAAAGGCTATTCAGAGAGTGGCCCTTTGAAGTCAGTGGACTTTTGTCATTGATTTTGAGAGGCCCAGGATTTCATTCGCAGTGTGTAAGGTTAAGCATGTGTATAAGTCCTTGCAGGATCAAGGCTTAAATGTGTAAACCTGTTCAGCAAGAGTACCCAGCCTTTAATGTCCTGTGAATGTGGTCTCTCTTTGTGACACTGGATAGGCAGCCTTTGCTCTTGAGTGCAAAAGCTTCCTTTAGTATGCACATGTCCTTCATAATTCAGGGACTTAGAGTGCAGGAAAAGAAAGGTGTTGGTAGAGCCCCGAGCTGCTTGTTAATGGAGCGCCTATGGAAAACCTCGAGTGCATCAGATTGATTAAGAGCCACTATTAATCCATGCTTCTGTCTCTTGTTATCCAAAATGCAGTCCACGGGCCTTCTGGACTGCTCACTGTGTTAGTGGCTGGTACAGAGTTTATGCATTAATCATTGGAAACAGCAAATATGGTAAGAGACCCAATCCTGTGTTCCCTGTTATTATGTGAACAGCTCAAGCGCATCGTAACACATTTTCTGCTGGCTTCAAAATCTGGCCACTCTCATTGTCTGAATAAAGACTATTTCTGCAAAACTTTTCATAGCTCAGGTTCAGAATAGAGCTACCTCAACCGTGTGTGATGATCATTAAGGTTGGAAAATACCTCCATGATCATCAAGCCCAACCTACCTTGACTGAATACCACCATATTGAGAAGTGGATCAACAACTGAGTGGACAATCAACAATTTCATGCTTAAATGAATGGCAAAATCCAGTTTCTCTAACTTAAACCAAACCTACACTCAATCTTTAAGATGCTGAAGGTTACCTAACTGAAGAGAGGAATTAATCCTAAA
>VZTT01041998.1:3616-32736 GCA_013400855.1 Buphagus erythrorhynchus | reverse complement strand
AAAAAAAAAAAAAAAGATAATGTGCTAGTACCAGAAAAAGACTAGAAAGGAGACCTTGGAAATCAGAGGACTTGCAAGCCAGGAATGTAATGTGTATAATACAGGTCTGATTGTATTTGGCAGGCTGGTATTCAAAGGAGGTGATTCACAGCATCAAACTCATTCCTTACAAAAGCAACGCCTGGTATTTCACCTCAAAGTTTGTCAGCTTCTTGCAATTAGCTACTACAATGGTATGACAGGGTATGGAGTGGAGCACCCCTTCCCCCCTTCTCCAGAGGAAAAATGCAAGGGACAGCAAGAACTTTACTTTACCCAGCATCGGACAATAAATAATCCTGGATACACTGACCCCACTTGATGCAAGCGGAAAAATATTTATTTATTTTTTTAAAAAAGTTTCAGTGTTGCACTTCCCTACCTAGTAAACAGCTGAACAGGCAGGACGATACCCAAGACCATCTCCTCCACCCCCATCTCCACCCCCCTGTCATATCAGTGCTTCAGGCAACGTTCAGAGGGAAAAAGAAAAATCACAAACACAAACCCCCCAACTCAAGTATCTGTTCTGATAGGAGCATGGAACAGTAACCAAAAAACAATCAAGTCCTCATTGTCATAGTGCGACAATCACAGCATCTCTTCTGTTGAGCAAATAGTCAATTCATAGAGAGAAAAGCATCATGAGGACAGACACGAAAGCTGCTATTACCCATTTTAAGTAATAGGAGAAGGTCACATATCAAGCCGTTACACCTTTTCATTACATACTAACCCTCCACAGCAGGGGAACCACACTTATGACTGCGTTAGATATACAAAAGCTTTCAGCTCCAAAAAAGGAAAAGAAAAGATGAGGGAAGGAAAAAAAAAATAAATTAAATTCATCTTACCAGCGCGTTACAGCACCAACTTGCTTGAAGGAACGTTGCCTTTACAGGTTTCTCTTTTAATTATCCTGGCATCAGAAGGGGAAAAAAAAAGAAGACGACGAAGCAGGGTTGTTAAATTAGTGTGTGCTCGAATCTTTTCAGTTTGTCGCAGAGTAGAAAAATACCAAAAAAATAAAAAAGAGGAAAAAAAAAAGGAAAGGGCACTCAAAGAAAGAAAAAAAGCAAAAGAAAGCTCAGTAATTTAAATTTGCTGTCAGTTCAGGCAGCATCGCTCTGTCCCGCCCCTCTTCCCACTGGGTTCTACTACCTGCAGGGCTGCAACTGACAGCTACTGTGCAAACAAAAAAAAAGGCAAAAAGCATGCTGGGACCATGCTGTCTGCTGTCTGAGCCTCTCTCCACTTCTGATGACTGAAAATCATTAGTGAAAAGGTTCTGTTGTTGTTTGCTGAGATTTTTAAGTTAGGTACTTTGCATGAAATTTAATTTATTTTTAATTGATGCGGAGCAGCACGTGACAGAAACTGGTGGTTGTGTTTCTCAGCTTTCCTCAGAATGGAAACTAACCTGAACAGATTGATTTTAATAGTATGGTATATGGAGAATATACACAGACATTTACTGTGTTACACTTTGCAAGGATGCAGTCAACCTTCCCCGCAACACCTTGCACAAAAATTCTTTTTTGAATGGAAAGTCAGGAAAATATTTCAACAGAAAGCAGTTAAAACTCTGGCACTCAAAAAAGTTGCCAGCATGGTTTTTGCTCTGCTTTTAAGTTTTCCTTCTAAACTTTTTCAAATCATTTTTGAGAACAAAAAGTAGGAGAAGTCAGAGGCATAATGAGCAACCAGCACAACACTTGTGTGAAAAGGACGAACTAATAATCCCAGTACATAAAAAGCTGGCTTTAACCAGATGTTTGAAACCATTTCTGACAGTCTGTGCTCCTGACTATTAGTAGACTGCATACAACATATGAGTGTGAGCTATTTGATGAAAACTAACAGGAAAAACAAGTACAAAAGCTATAAATGCCACTTTTAATAGCTATTTTAATTGTTGTTAGCAGGCTTGTAGTAACAGGGCTAAAATCATCCTCTCAATACAAAGATAAGCGTAATATATAACTTCTAAATATAAATGTATTAACCAAAATATGGTTCCTGTCTAATTATAAAATAAAATTAAAGAATGAAATTATGCTTTTCCTTAATACTTTAGTAGTAATTGCTTGGATCACACCACAGTAAATATGCAACATTTATATTCAGTTATTGCTTGACTTACATGTGTAACCATAAGATAAAAAACCTGAAATGTTTAAACTTAATTGAATTAATCTCTGTTTTTACTCAAAGTTTGCACTGGAAGAGACACATGCATGGTGAACATGCCTACCACAGACAATTGGCTCCTAAACAGATTTTTAAAAACCCCACAGAACCATCTCCCTGCAGCCTTTACTAGTCAAAGTAGATCTCATAAGGGGATTCCTTTGACCAGGAGTTGCACAACAGGGCTCAAGGAGTAGGGTCTGCCCTACAGCCTCCTAAGGGTCTCATGAACATCCAGCCACAATAAACAGGTACCACAGTCCATTTTAAAGTTGTTTTTCTTCTCTTTTGAAGTCTCCAGACCCTTTTAACAGGGGATGACCTGACGCCACTTCCTCTGTTGGCAGAAATCTGCTGCCATTCCAGACATGAGGACTAAATAGTCATGGCCAAGAACCATCGATCTGCAAAGTTCACCAAGATCTCGTAGCAGACTTGGGTTGTCTACAAAATCTTTTTTCATCCCCTGTGGATTCAATACCAGCACAGAGGAAAAAGGCAGCATAGAAATTTATCTTCAAATTTTAAATAAAAATACGTAAGGACAGTGAATGTAATTCAGAAGAGAGGCAAGAGTAGATTTCCCAGGTAGTAACAGCAAAAATGCAGCTTTTTTCCACTAGAATTTGATCTCCTCTACACTTGTGTGGCTTTAAAGACCTATTTCTGTGCTTGTAAACTATGTTAGTATAAGTTTTCATCCAAGTTCAGTGTGTCTTTTCTCCCTGTCCTTTGTTTCAACCTCAAAGCATTCGTTCNTGTTTCAACCTCAAAGCATTCCTTCTTTTTGTCCCTTGTTAAGAAATAAAAATGGCAAGAGGTTAAAAAATCAAGTGTTCTTGATGATTTGACAGCATTTAATCCTTATTTTGGTATCTTCGTGCACATGTACACACACATGATCAATTTAAAAAATCTATTAAATCCAACTAACTTATTATCCCTCTATATCTCCCTGCAAAAGTCAAGGGAGGACTGTTTTTAATGCACTTGGCATTTTAAGCAAGGCACTCAGACCTTCAAAAGAGAAATAATTGAACTTCACCTTTAAAGAAATACAGTAGTGCACTAAATAACAAAAACCAAAAAAAGCTGGATTTAGCAAGGAGATGCCTTCAAATCGACTAATTGGTTGAGAAAACTCACAAAAGCTCATAAATTCTAACATTTATAAAAACACCTCACTTATGATATTAAGTTGAAATAAAAATAGTGGTAAAAGAAGCCATTAATAATAACCTTTTCTCCAGTAATGTAGGACATGAGAAAATACAGGAACAAATGCTGAGGTGTTGAGAAGGTGGTGGAAGTTTCATTCATTTTAGGGTTTTAGTAATGCTGTATGTTAAAATTAACCATTCGGTGTCTCTGTTAATATTTAATAAAAAGGCACCCAGAGGGCACAGTTCTTAGAACCTGGAATAGTTTGCATTGGAATGGAAAGATAATTATATTTTTTCATTTGTGGTTCCGTAGTCAGTTTTTAACGAATCAATCACGTTAGAGAAGCAGTAATTAACAGAGGTTTCCTGCTATATAATGCAATAGAAAGTATCTAATTAACCTTTGTATACTCTACAAAACACCATCAAATGAAGCATTTTCTGGTGTTGTTTTAGTAAAGAATATTTTTGCCTTTAACTTCAGTGGAGTTATTGATGGTTTGGGTTTTTTTTAAATTTTGCTTTGTTGTTGTTTGTTTTTTGGTTTCTTCCCACAAGTTTTGATGTCATTGATCATCAAAGATTATCTCCTAAAAACACAGAAACCATTTTGTAAATTTCAATTATTTAACAAAACCCAACATCCAAAACCAAACAATCCACCAAACCTTTGAACCTCTTTTTGCACTATGCCTAAAAGCACTCTGCTATACTGTGATGGGAAAAGGGTTGAGGAAGAGGTTTTAGTATGAGATCAGTTCCAGTATTAAAAACAAGACTTGTAAATTAAACATACCAAGCGAGACCAAAAAGATCCATTTCCTCCTCTAGTAAAGTCATTCTTTGTAGCCAGATCTATGCAAGTGGGCTCACATAAATAAAGAAATCCCTGTGTCTTCCTGCTCACTCGGGTCTACTGAAACCCTTCACCNTCTGTAAAGGGAATTTTGAGAAGGTGTGAATTATACAGCTGAGAGAGATAAATGTAATTTTGTGTAAACTCTGTTGTTAGAGGGAGACTTGGGAATAAACATGGGCCATACAGCCAGCTATGACTTTCAGCTTGGGGTAGTTGCACATCTTAAGATTTACAACATGTATTAATTATGTCAAAGTAATGCCCAGCCTCCACTGACTTCACCTACCGTATTTCTTTGTGTACAAGCTAAACCCTTTTTACACTAATTGCTTTCTCCTGCAGCTTTAAATGGAGGGTGGTTTTGTCATACATTTAATTGCTTTCCTCTGCAGCTCACAAGGAAAAGGTAGTAGAAGGTGGCTTCTAAACAGAGATATACTGTAATTAAAAGCTCTTTTAAAGAGAGCTTTTCTGTACAGCACCTGCTGTTAATGGAGTACTTTGTGTACAGTTCTGTGGGGTCTTTGAATGCAGTGCATTATTTCAGAAGTAGGATGTTATTGGAGGATTTCTACATCTGATGTGGTGACCTACATGTGTTAATCACTGATGCTGAGGAAAGAAAAAAAATACTTCCCCCTTCCCCAGACAAATCCAGCCCATAAAAATTGTTTGGTAAAGTGGAAATTACAGTTTTAAACTTCTCATTGTCTTGTGGATAACAATCACTCAATCTTATTTTTTTCTCCCAGCTGAAAAAAACCAGCTCGCTACAGTTTCCATTAAAATATCGTGATTTTATAGCATGTAGTTTTGCTTACCAAAATTGCATCTCCAGGAAGAAAAGATTCTGCAGTTTATGTGATTTAATAAATGACAGTTACACATCTTAGTCCTTCCCTGTTGCCTTGCCTTGGGTTGAATCCATTTTTCATACCTGTGTTTCTGTCCCCTCGGTACATCCTGTTGTCTTGCAATCAATGGCGGCTGACTTAAAAAAGAAATCTCTATGGAGTTTAATGCCTTGATAAATTAATCCATCCTTGTGTGTTAGCCTTCCAAATGTTCATTTCTTTAGAATAGTTTGTGGTGTGAAAGTAAAGCCATAAGACAAGAAAGACAGACAGATGCTGTGTATAAATTCCTGCTCTTTTCACAGAAGAAATAATGTGGAAAATAAGAGTGCCAACTTATTCATAATGTGTTTTGGGGTTTGCTTTGATGTTTGGTTTCATTCAATGGGTGGTAACTGATGATTCAATGGAAATAATAGCTAAGCAGAGAAAGAAAATTGCTCAGCAATTTTGTAATGTTGCAATAACAGCCTTGGCTCCAAGGTGAAAGGGGATGTTTTCCACGGTGGTGTAAATAGGAAAAGGAGAAGAGATAACCACACTCTCATTACCAACATTAAATTCAGGTGCTCATAACCGACTCCTGTGTTTTCTCTTTTACAGCCTCTGAGCAGAAAGGGACTCATTAAAAGGCTCAGAAGTTATTTGGATATACCTCATTGCTGTAGACTGGGTAAAAAAAATGGAAAAGACATATGCTGGGGCCATGCTGAGGTGGTCAACACCAAAACTTCATAGGAGCTGCTTATCTTGTGTTTAGGAAATGCCACAATAAATCAAACAACAATGGGCCCTAAATATTATCATGGAGGTGACCACAAATGCGTATTTTAAATTTTTTTCTGATACATATCTCCAAATATCTCCAGCACGTTCTCTGCAGAAGAACAGCTTCCAGAGTCATTCAAGTGTATTTTCACAATACACACTGATCAATAATTCATTCTTGCACCAGCACTGACCTATTGTTATTTACTGAGACTGCATAAAATGGCTCCCAATGTTCAGAGTCCGATGCCTTCTGATGCCAATCTATCTATAGCTCCTCCAATTGAAAGAACTTGTCAGTTCAGGCTCTACATGTTACCTAAATACACTTTTCTCCAAGGTTCAAGCAGCCTATTAACAAAGCAGTTCACCTACATTAACCACACCTTTGCTAGGCTATAATCTGGGGTCTCTAACCCTTTAGGATTATGAAGCTAATTCCCTGGCAAGCATCACTCCATCCTCTCAGACGCTAAATTAATGTCCAAGAATGTGATGACTTTGATGGGACCAGCTGTTTCTTCTGCTGCCAAAGCACTCCAAAGGCTTTGGCAGCTTCCCTAAATGTGCTCAGCAAATCCTGACATGTGCCATAGGAGTGCCTGCTCTGCCAAAAGGCACCGCCTGTGCAGCACTGACCCTCACACCTGACTCGTGTGTCTGCACCCTACTGAAGGGACCTGGGAGCAATCCAAGAGGAATTCTTGGAAGTGGAGGTTGTCAGCTCCTAAACGAACACCTTTCAGCTTTTGAGCTTGAAACTTAAGAGGTGAGAAATATGCAAATATGCAGACAAAGACAAGATTTGGTATTTGTTGAGCCTGCCTGTAAAATCTTCTTTATCTTTTGCAATCTTTACAAGAGGATCAAGGAATATCAGACCAGTCAAGGAGGTATTATTTGCAGGGCTAGGAACAGTGCCTGTCAAAGTTTCATGATGTTTCCTTTTATATAGCCCTGTTTTCAGCTGCTTATGACTTTTTATCATGCTACATTCCAGGATTAAATTTTTCTCTGCTTTGGATCTGCTTTTGATTGCTGAAAATCTTCAGTCAAATCAGCCCAGTTTCAGTGGAGAACCAGGCCAGGGTAAAAACCGCCTGAGATGAGAGTTTCATTTTCTTTCAGGAGGTCTGTAAAGATTGTGTTTCTGACAAGATTCAGACAGGGACTTGAAATTTGTCCATGGGGTGACAATTTTGTCAGGAACAACAAAAAAATACATCAATAAAATTATAGAAATGGGAGCTCTTCTGAAGAGGGTAGCAACAGGAAAGACAAACTATATCCCACATGGTTTAGGTGATGGTACAGCATGACTGGAATTACTGGATGTCCCCTAATTTGGGGAGTTCAGGTAAGAAGGTTTAGGCCCAGAGAAGCTGTGGATGGCCTGACCCTGCAAGTGTTCAAGGCCAGGTTGGATGGGACTTTGAGCAACATGGTCAGGTGGAAGGTGTCCCTGCCTGCAGCAGGGTTGGAATTGGATAGTCTTTAAGGTCACTTCAAATCCAAACTGTTCTATGAGTCTATGATATGGAGTTTTGCTATGTCCTTTGGTCTCAAGACTGACACCCACTTCATTCACCAGCGTGGATATGGCCATGAACACTTAAACTGTTCTTAGAAAGGCTCTGAAACTAAAAGCAAGAGAAGCAAGGATGGAATGGAGGCAATATATGAGAAGAGCAAATCTGGAAGTGTGTTCAGGTAGGCAGAAGGAGATAGGAGGAAAAAATGCCTGGAAGAAAGAACTAAAACTGAGATGCTTCTGCAGAGGAGAATAGGTTGGTTATGTGGGACTTCTTGCCTAGAAGTAAGGCATGAGCAGTCAGTCAGAGGGATTGGCTCAGACACAGAGCTGCACTGTCAGAAATAGTCTGGATGGATAAAGAGAAGTTGTGCAGGGAAGGACAGGTGATAATATAGCACTGGATACCCCAGTTTCAGAGGAAGGAGTGAATCACTGCAGTGATCTTAACTGTACTTTCTCCTAACTTTTTGAAACGCTCAGTTTCTATAAGCAGTAATGTTCTTGGACAGCATTTTTCTTTGCTAGGAACTTTACAGATTCCTAATATTGTCCCTTGTTTGAGATCCTTGGTGTTACTGAAAATACGAGTTAATTATAATAAAAGAAAACATAATAATCAGCCAAATGCCATTAAACTCTTAGCTTGTTTCTGCTCCTGCTACTTACTTGGTCCTCTGTGTCTCTTCTGACAGCAGAGCTTTGCCTTGAAGGGCAAGAACATTCCATCTGTTGAGCTCTGAGCGTGTAAATGCTCTTAAAAAGGAAAATATTTGTCTCTTTGGTGTATATGAGAGGCTGGAAGACCCAGCGTTGCCTGCACTGGAAATGGATAATCTCCATCTCCCTCATGGCTAACTGTGCACAAATTGTGTCATCTCGTACACAAAGGGCAGACCCGACTGGGGCATGTGTTATCATATAGCTGCAGTCACACAGAGGCCCTCAACATGAATACCATTAAAATCTGAAACGCTCATAGATTATTTTAGGCTTCACAGAGAGCCATAACAGCTACTGCAATAAATTAGAGCAGTTGCCAGGCACTTGTGTGTCAGTGCACCCTAGCTGTCACTTCACAGGCTGCAGTGTGTGTCTGCTGTGTCTGTCACCAGCACCTTCCCGGGGCCAGGGCTGTGGCTCCAAGCAGGAATTGCCTTACAGGGATGTTCCCGTGGTCTCCTGCTCAGGGTGTAAAATGTGTGCCAAACCCCAAGTGCCTGTCTGAACAAGCTGCATTTTTAAACCTCACAAGGTTCCAGCCTAACTCCCATCCCAGATCCCTTGGCTTTCTGGTGAGGCAGAATGGGATTTTCCTGGTGGTAAGTGTGAGAACCAGGGATCAATTTTCCTCATGCCTGTACCATCAGCAATCCCTGCCCCTTTTATGCAATGTCAAATGACCATTTGCCATGAAGCAGAAAGAATAAGGACCTTCAGCACAGATATTTGCAGGTGTAACTGCACTACTGGTCTATAATTAGTTTTTTGTTATCTGTGTAAAATTAGGGATTTCTATGTTGTATTTAACATAAGTAATGAAGCACATGGATTTTGGTTTTAACCAAACCTGCTTTGGTTTTAAAAGCAGCAAATGATTTTTGTTTTAACTGTATTTTTTTCAATTCAATTGTTGAGATTAGATAATTCAATTGGTTATTATAGCACTGAGGATAGCTTTTTTTTAAGATTTGGCCTTACAAATGAAAGTCAGTAGTCATTCATAAGTGTTGTACCTAAAATAGGAATTTCTCACTGAAATGATAGAATTTGGATTTGACAGAGAGGAAAAAAACCTCAGTACGTAAATTAGGTGTAAATTTTGATCAATCTGAAAATTTTTATTTACTGGGAAACTCTGGTCTGTGAAATATTTAATAAAAACCTATCAATTCATAATTAAAATAATTTGGAAACAAATATCACTTGTTTAACTAAACAAAATAATATACAAAAGTTAAAATGCAATATCAGTATATATATAATATTTCATTATATAAAATCTCCTTTGGATACAGAAGATTTCACACATTGACAGCAGTTTTTGTAAATGTGTAGTACTATGTCCATAGTTATCAATGTGTGAGGACAGTCTTAAAGATATTAAAGATATTAAAGATATATTCTATAGAGGCAAAGAGGGTCAGGGACAGGGAAAAGGATGGATCTCTGAACACAAAGCACATTTCCTTGGAATGTACTATTACTGTTTTATTTCCAAAGCTGTACAGGTGGAGCTGTAAATAACAAAGTCATCAAGTAGGGCTGATCTTCAGTCATATGCAGTGATCACTAATATTAATTAGACTAATGTGACTTGACCAAAAAACTTCCTATCTTAATGAAAACATTGGAGGGATACCCTTCAGGAGACTGGATGAGTTTGAAACAAAGCTTTCCTAGAAGTCATGTTTTATCTAATTGGAAAACTCAAGTCAGTAGGAAATAGCACAAGAGACAAGTGAAGAAGATTTTCTGTACTATGTACTTTTCTTTCCAATTTTACCAAAGTTTATTACTGCACAGCTCTAAAATTGCCTGCTCCTTCCTTCAAATGCCTGAAGTGCTAAAGATGATGTTTTCTCTACATGTGACTGCTACTCTGACTACTAGATCTTGATTCTGATCTCCCTAAATTAATCTTATTCTCTTTGGCTAACTACAATGGAAGTATTAGTAAAAGAGGAAAATATTTGTTTCAGGAGGGACGTACCCACTTTCCCATCACTTATTCAAGCTCTCTTTTACAAGACTTATTCAACAACTTCTTTATTGTATCCTTAGAAAACAATTATCCCTGAAGGGCAGGAAAGAAAAAAAAAAAAGTCTTCTCTCCTTGTACTTTGCCCTCTGGTACTGAGTTGCTTTCATTTAGACATGCTCTGCCAGATATTGCCATGCACAAAACTCCAGCGTTTCATCTTGTTTTATGACACTCGTGAATTTTGCCTAAGTCTTTAACTCAACAATATTTTTTTCTTTCTGCTTCATGCTGCAAATTTATCTCTAACTTAAAAGTTTTCTCTCACCTCAGATCTCTTTCAATAACTCTGCATTTCAGGCTCTTTTTACCTTCCTCCCTTTGCTACTTGACATTAATTATTTTTTCTCTGGTGGGATTAGCTTGCAATTTTCTAGGCTAAACACAATTTTGCTTTAAGCCCAGATTCCTAACCTATTCAGGTCCTCTTGCATTTTTTCACTGGGGTTGATAACCTTTACTTGTTCTAGTACCATCTGCAACTTCCATTAGCATTCTGTTAGCTCTTTTCCCCTGGACCAAAATGAAGACATTAGGGCCTGACCTGGCTCCTGCAGTATCTGCTAGGTACCTCTGAGCAACTTTCAGCTTTGCTTTTCACTACCCATCATTTAGAACCCTGTAGACAGATTTCAATGTAAGTGACAAGAAAAAGATGAGTGGGTGGAGAAACAGTGAAGGCCTTGACTGTGTAAGCCCTGCCCAGCAATAACAGAGACACTCCTGAATTATCAACACTATTTCCAGCACAAATCCAAATCTTATCCCCATACCAGCTACTATGAAGGAACTAATTCTACCTCAGCCAAGCTCAGCACAGTTCTTATCAAATTCCTCTGAAATGTCTTACACTCCTACTTATTTACAGCACCTGTAAATATTGTTTTAGTAGATAACAATAGTTGAAGGCTCATTTGCCATTTTTTGCTGTAGAAGGATGTCTGGGAGTACCTGGACCTCTGTCTTTGAAAGAACTTCTGTTAGAAGGGGGTTGCTGAATGTTTCTTGAAGAGGTGGGTCTTCTTCCAGGAGGCAGGATGAGAAATTGCCAGTGGTCCATGTTCTATTGCCCTTTGGCTGCACATGCAGAGTCTCAATTGCCCTGACAGGAGAAGGAGTGAGGCACGTAGGGAGCAACTGAGCTATGGTGCACTGAAATGTGAAATCCTCAAAGGAATCCCCAAAATTTCCATTAGTCTTTTCAGTGGTCCCGTGCTCGTGTGGGTCTGTGCATTCCCCAAAATTACTGGGAGGTCTAGCTCTTCCAATTTAGGAAATTTATAGATGCTCACACACAAAGACCAAGGGTATACACATATTTCCCTTACACCAGGGACAATTCACAGGCAAGCTGGATAACCTACAGCTCTAGATCAGACCAGCATGTTCTGGAAGCTTGCTGCTGCTGCAGGTTACCTTCCAGCTTTCCAGAAATCTCTTGCTTCTCAGCACACCCTCGTGTTGCACTTTCAGGACACTGCAGCAAGATGGAATGGCCCAGGGATGCTTTCAGTCCACGTGTCTACATAGAAAACTACTTTGGAAATAAATGGTCCAAAGCCATCTGAATTGGCTTGGGATGGAGTGTTCAGATTTCTGCCACAGAGATGAAAGTTTAGCTCAGTCTTTACAGCCTAGCCTGGCTTAACTTTTTTAGGTGTTTAAGTCAGTGTGAAACAAGAAGTTTCCCTCTCAAAAGAGAGCTTTGGTCTGAAAAGTTGTTTTGGTGCTCTAGTTAGGTCCAGGGCATCAGCCTCCTGCTGAGATCTCTTCTTCATGCTCCCCACAATACTAGACCCTTTGGACCATGCTGCTGACTCCCTGAAGAACAGCTGTAGGGGAAGGGAGATAATAAATTCTAAACCCACTCTCTAATGGATGTTATCTCACTGATCCCTGTGCAGGAATACAAGTTCAGAATCACTGTAGCATCAACTTCAGCCTTGATATTTGTAAAAAGTCAGGGTGCAGGTGGCTCTTGCAGAGATGGAGAAAGCAGTTAATCTACTTAGAAACTTCCCTGTGTTACTGGCTGCTTGGCTAATAGTCAGGATTGCTTTTTATTTCCACGTTGGGATGGGTCCCTGGTGGCTGTACAGACTAAAGAAATAGAGTGGTCTCTATATGGCTGTAGATGTTGCAGTAGGAGAGGCTTTTTCTCCTGTCTCATGCAGGGACATCACTGATCCATGGCTTGACCTGATGGACCTGTGAGGCACCTGCTCACGCAGCCACCTGGAGAAGCTCAGTGCCCTGGTATCCCAAACGTGGGTCTCTGTGTTTCAGAGCCATCCTGGGTAGCTGAGGAAACTGTCTTTGCAGCTAGAGGAGCCTTGGGAGGCTTCTAGGTCACCCAAGGCCAAAAGTGTGGGGTTGCTGTCCTCTGAGTGCTGGCTGAGGAAAGAGAAAGTTTACTGTTCACAGCCTCTGTGAGTGAGGGGAGCAATGGTGCTCCTCCTAGAAAATGGAAATATTTTCTTATGTGTGTCAGAAATTCTGTACTGGATACACAATGAAGCATGTCCTTTCTCCTGCTCAGAACAGACTCACATCCTAAATCCCACCTCTCTCCTTTCAAAGGAGAAAGTCAGAAGGAATTTCCCTACTCACACTGTGAATTTCATACTAGGCACTCTTGCTGTTTCCCTGGCTACAAGTGAACTCCAAGTCAAAGGCTTGTAGGCTATGCTTGTCTTGGGTTGATCCTTTTAAAGACTGCCCTCCAAAATGAAGTCAAATCAAGCCTTACATTAATAGCTTAGAGACTTTGTACTAAGGGGAAAACCCAAACAAACCCAGCCATAAAAACTTCCTCTGCAATGTTAACTAACAATAGCATTGACTGATCTCTCTCAGAAAAATATAGAATTGCTACCTATATTACCAGTAATTTTACAAATATTAAAGGTAGTGAAGTCCACAAGCAAAATTTCCTTAAATAATAATGAGTGGTTTGTTTAAAACAGAACTTATTAAAAGGTGGACTGAACAATCTATCATTAATATGCATGTTAGCCTATTTATTAATTTGCCTATTTTCTAAATTAAATTACAACACTTTCACAATTTCCACTTTTGAATTACTCACTTTAAACACTCACTTTGACTTATGTCTGGATGTATAACTAAGTGTCTTCTGAAGAGTCAAGGATATGGTGAATAAATGTGGCATGTTTTAGCAACAGGTTCTTCACCAATAAATAAGCAATACAAGAATCTGCCACTTTTGGAGTATGAGTAGCTTGGCTGGAGGGACACAACAATCATCTGACTGGATCATCTCTCCTATGAGGAAAAGCTGGGGTTGTTCAGCCTGGAGAAGAGAAAGTTCCGTAAGACTTTGCTGCAGCCTTTCAGCACTGCAGGGGGATTTGTAAGAGAGATGGTGACAAATCTTGTAGCAAGGCCTGTAGTGAAAGGACAAGGGATAATGCCTTTAAACTAAAAGAGGGTAGATTCAGACTAGACATAAGGAAGAGATTGTTTANGTTATTCTGTGATTATATGATAATATAATCCATTATCTCAAAAATGGAGCTCTTACAGTAATGTGGGAGTTTTCTTTTGCAAATAATAATTTTGATTAGTTTCCAAAAATCCACAGTTTTAAGAGACTCTGCTAGTTATTTTCTCAGGAATCTATCCCTAAACTTGCCAAAGGTAAATTTATCACCATTGTAACCCAGTGTGGCTGGGAGAATTACACTGGAGGGTGATCAGGGTCCCGTGCATTTAACAGCATTTCAAGAAACTACACTTTGGAGAGACAGCCCTAGGGGTTTTTTTCATGTCGGTCTTTTCTTTTTTTTTAATTCTCTGTCTTCTTTACATTGAGGAAATGATGAGAAAATTGCTTCTGTGCTATTATGCAAAACCTTATTTGTCAATCTCTTCAAAAAATCAGGAAATATTTGAGAAGCTGGGGAGGAAGTTCATACCAGCTTTAGCTAATCTGCAGAAAATCCAGCCTACATGACTCCCGTGTCACTGCTGCTCCTTTCATCTATTCTTTATAAGGCATCTATTGAACTTTAATTAATATGAAAAATTCAGGTTTTCATCTGATTTAAATGTGACTGACTTCATGCTGCTACTAAAAGTGGAACAAAGTCCTAGTGTGGCAAAAACAATGCTGAATATCTGGATCCAAGAGAGAATCTCAGAGCCCACAGAAAGTGTAATCTTACAGATCTGTAATGCTGTGTAACAGATAAGTAGAGAAATGCCAGAAAGTCATTTATATAGATCTCTGTGATAAGGATTAGAGAGTGACACATAAAATATCTATATTATCCTTAGCCTGGAAAGTTTTCTGAAAGCTAATCTCACTCTTTCTAGTCAGATTGCAGCTTGTTGGAGTCCAGGATATGAATTAATGCTGTCTGAGTTCAAAACAGAGAAGAGACTTTCCATGGAATACAATGAAATACCTCTGTCCTCTTTGGAGGATGAGCAGCATGGGGACTCTTTAGGGTCTGAGATGTAGGAAGACTAAAATGCTGGTGCCTGAGTTTCAAAGTGCTGCAGAACCTATATTTTTATTTAACTCATTTGCAAAGCAAATCCCAACATTTGGAGTTAGATACATAAACCATGAGAATACTGAACAATAGAATGATCTCTTTAGAAATTAGATATTTTAATCAGGCTTGCACTCGTGTCTGTGTCTCCACAGAGATTCTGAGTGAAAATCAGAACTGATAAAAGCTGTCCTGTTTTTTTTTTTTCCTCCAGTAAGGACCTCAGATTTGATTCCCTCTCTAATCTGTACAGATTTGAGTTGTCATTTAAATGTGATGTCTTTCAAACATGTTCAACAACAGAAAAACACACCCAAAACTCTCATGATGATGACATCTCCAAGTGAGATTTAATCTGAGACTGTGGAACTCAGGAGGCACAGCTGCCCCAGCTTACACCCCCCACATCTGGCAGGACTGTCACTTCACAGGAGGTCCTGGCTGCTATGGAGGCACAGCTGGAATGATGTTAATTTGAATACATCTGCCCAGGAGAGCCACCCACCTCCAGATTGAAATGGAGAGAGAAACACGTGCATCAAAAGGCAGAATTATTTGCTTGGATACATGTTGGTCTCCTCCTGTATTAAGTTCCACATTTCTGTTTCTACAAGGCTAGCTGCTGTTATGGTTGGCTGAAGCCAGGGAGAAATGTGTGGGAAAAATAAGTGTAAAAGCAATAAATAAAGACTGGTGTTTAAAGTGAGTAACTGAAATCTACCTGTAAGCATTCCTTGAACTCCACAGGTGTGTATAATTTTGGTGGAAAGAGAGTTGTGCTAAAATCAGATGAACTGAATCCTGCAAGTGTATTTCTCCCTATTGACTGTATGAACCTCTAGAGTGATTTACATGGTGTAGTGGTGGACTTGGCAGTGCTGGGTCAATGTTAATGACCTTAAAAGTTGTATCCAACCTAAAAAATTCTATGATTCTAATTGGTCTTGTGGTATTAGTGGTGGCTCCTGTAGCACTGTGATAGTTCCTTCTTGAGCTGAAGGACCTGTTTCATTGAAATAGAGCAGGGAAAAAAAAAAAAAAGAAGAAAAGGTTTCTTTCCTTGATCTTCTTGCTAAATTCTTCAGTCATATTAGGAGTCATTAAAGCAGCATCTTCATCCTATTTACAATACAAAGAGCTAATTCTTGATATAAATTTTTGGGTCCACCTTTAGTATTTTCTAGGCAAACAATATCACTTTAGCATGGTCTAATGAGCATATTTTAAACAAAGTACCTTTTAGTATCTGCAAAGTGCTTTGCTAGAGCTTTACAGATTGAAACAAGGCTGAAACCTTCTCCCAGAGCCCTCAGATTTCAGCAGAGAGGGAAAGGTTAATAATGCTCACGTAAATATAATGCTCAGCTTTAGTCCAGTATCATGCTAAAGCCAAGAGGTTTTTGGAGTCAGCAATTCATCCTGTGATTGCCCACTTGGAACAAAATATGAGGCATTGGCCTTTCTTTTTGTAGCAAAATCAACTCTAAAGCTCCTTCATATTTGAACTTGAGCTGAGTTTGACCAAAAATTCTGAAAAAAATCATCTCATGCTGAATTAAAAATAAAGGAATATATATATGAATATAAATATATATTATAATCCCAGCACCTTGATACATGATGGCAAGTAGAATAATAGAAGCCTTGGTGTGTTACTGAGCAGTTTCAGGAAAAGTTTTCTGCACACAAAGGTCTTAAGTCTAAAAATTTGATAAGAAAATATCAGTGTCTCAGGGCTTATCACACTTGATTAACCCCTACCAATTTTTTCAAATATTATTTTACATGTTTTAAATATTGTCCTGTCCATATTTTGAAATAATTCCCATTATTTTGCAACATTTGTGCCTCAAATTCTGTCAATATAACAAAAACCATCCTAAAAATTATTTATCTCCAAAACGTGACATGAAAATTGATTTACATAGTGGCTGACATGGAGGAAACAGATTTAGAAGTTTTGACAGTTTTGTGTGGTTTTAGTTTTCCACAACAAAAAGCGAAATTTCAAGGTGGAGCTACTGACAAATTAATTTGCAATACTTATCACAAACATTATGAAAATTGAGCAAAGCTATAATTTTGTTGCTCTCAGGAAGGCATTAAAAAAACCTTTAAAACTATTATTGGAATTAAATAAGAAATTCAGTCATAAAATATTTGTTTCAAGTGTCCCACAAAAACTCTCAGCATAAAGAAAATCCAAATAAACATACAAACAAACACTGAAGTCTTAACTAAGATCTCCCCTCTAAGCCTTTTCATTGTGGATGAGAAATATCTATTCCAGTTGGAACAATTTTAAAAGCTGTTGTGCAGACACTTCTCTCTTATAGTGTCATGGAGCAAAAATTTTATTTTCTACAACAGTTTAAATGCAGTATTATAAAATATTTTACAACCAACGGAACTACATTGCATTTGACTAGACTAAAGAAAAATCACTGTTCTACTTGAAACTGAAACCAAGCAGGCAAAATCAGACAAAGATTTTCTCACAGAGATGTTGCTTTTAGGTGATTTTTGTTGAATTAGGATTTTATTCAGGCTGCTTTTATAAGAGGAGATGCAGGAGACTTCTTTCCAGATTTTCCTGCTGGAGCAAAAGGAACAGGCATTTTGAAGTTATATTAGTGCATAGGGGAAGGCAGGATGTGCAACTGATATGGGCTGAAATTTTGGGAGAGGTGAAATGGTTGTGGGTGTTAAGACAGAAGGTGACAGTGGCAGAGATGATTATTTGCAGCCTTGTAAATTATGAACTTAGAAATTCAGGATGGTCTGTGGAAAAGTTCTCCTGGAAAAATGGCCTATGGGTTGTTTGTGGTGTGTATCAGGCTTGGGTATAGAACAACTCAAAGGATAATCCAAAGGCATCCTGTGGATAATGTGAGGAGGCAGATCCAGTTCTTCAGTGCACCACTATGGTCCTCCTGAAAAACAATGCAAAGTGAGATAAATGACCCTGTTAGTCCCCTTCTAAAGACATAAAATTGCCCTCCTCTCTGTTTGGGAATTCAAGGAGCTGCAGGTCTCCTTAAAGAGTCACAGGCTAAGTGTGACAGACCTTACAGTGCAGGGAGGCTGGTGGTTAACCTGGATAAATTAGGATGCCTTCACATCCTACCCACAGGTGGGAAATAAGTTCTAACTGAGGATTTTGAAAGTATTTGAGACAAAACTTCATTGCATTTGCATTTGCATTTCATTGCATCTAGGTATCATCTTATTTCCATGCTGTGTGTTGCTGGTCACACAGAAACCAATACAGTTCCTCTAGTTTTATGAAGAATGTGAAAAACTTTATGATTTTCTGGTGTCAGATTTTGTCCACCTTGCTGTTATACTGAAGGGCTCTTGCAAAAGGTGATGCCCCACACTAAACAAAGAGAGATCTCAGCATAAATTCACAACATGGTTTGGAAGGTACAATACTGCCTGCCAGTAAGAGAGCAAGGATTACAGCCAGCAGCTCTGTTCCCCCACTTATGAGAGTATTTTTTTTTCCCTGAGTGTGTAACAGAATGAGATATCCAGCAAGTACAGCACAAGGCTGGCTGTTGTCTTGCCAAATCCTTTAGGATTGTTTCTCTTATTTGACAACTTTGCCTACATACATTGCAAATGATGGATGCCCATGAATGCTATGTTTTGCAAATTTATTTAATTCACCTCATGTTACTGAAAGCATAGTAGGGCTTCAGCAAAAACAAAACATCCATGGTCCTTGACAGAGCGACTTAAAGAGAAAGAAGAAAGCTTTCAAGGCATGAAACATGTAAGAGAATTAATTGAAACAGGTGGTTGCAGCTAAATGGTACTGTTTAAACTTTAGCATTTCATGGATCAGTAGGAAATTTTACCTGACTACAATTTTAGACATGCTTCAGAAGTCACAACCAGGGGCTTTAGTTGTAATTCTTTGCTGGAATTTAGAAACTTGTTCATACACTGCTGCTATTTGAGCTGGCAATAAAGGAAATAGTCAGACCACACTGTTTAGAAACAAAATCTTCTTGCATTATATAACTGTGTTCAGTGCCATAAACTTTAGCTAATTTATCTCTGTAGTTGTTCTGAATTTAGATTTTCTTCATCCATCTTGCTGCCTAAACAGTGAGATATGCTCTTGCATGCTCTAAAGGCACACAGCAAGACCTGATTTTTGTTGTTCATAACAACAGTTTGAAAATGGAGTTTAATAGATTTATGAATGGCATCATTTTACAGGGTCATCTAAATCCATAAGGGACTGTTTTCAATGATGAACTTTTCTGTTCTCTTTCTATTACTGCAAGGACAGTGCACAGGATACGGCTCCTGTTCATTTGGCTTCCAGCAACACTCAATGTCTGAGCACTTGAACAATCAGAAGGGACACATTAAACAAGTTGCAAGTTATAAAGTCATCAATTACGATATATAAAGTAGATTTAAAAAATAGCACAAGACAAGCTATTTAAAAATGTTTAATGTTGTTGGTTACTGTGAGGTGTATCTTCCTTTTGTGTGTCTACCTTGATTTATTAAGAGCAAATATTTATTATTACAGATCTCTCCAGAGCTGGAAAAGTAAGAACAAGCAATCAAAACTGAATGGTCATTTTTGTAGTCTTCCCTGGAGCTGCAGATGTCCATAGAATTGTAGAAGGACTTGGGTTGGAAGGGACTTTTAAAATCCTCTAGTTCCAGCCCCCTTCCATAGGCAAGGACACCTTGCACTAGACCAAGGTTTTCAGAGTCCCAGCCAACCTGGCCTTGAACACTTCCAGGGATGGGACATCCACAAATTCTTTGAGCAGCCTGTGCCAGGACCTCACGACCCTTTAAGTAAAAAGTTTTCTCCTAATGTCCAATCTAAATATCTTTTAGGTTAAACCCTTGTCCTATCTGCCTTTGCAAAATTATAACTACTAAAGAGAGAGATCCAGTCCTGCAAATATAACTGCCTGTGACAAACTATTAATGGCAACAAGAAGAGGAAAAAACAAAAATTCAACCTTAAAAACTGCCTTGCAAGCCAAGTCCCCCACCCTGGATGCCTTTGAACATAGATGAGCTTATGAGTTATCCCCAGGCTGGCGTGAGGGCCAGAGCTCAGGCACCAGGGGAGGTTCTCAGGCTGCAGGAGCTTGAACAGATCCCTCATTTCAGCTGGGGAGGAGCAGTGCTTGGGACTAGGCTTCAAAAGGTCAAGCCAGCAGCAAAGGTTAAGTCCAGTGTCTTTCTGACAATCTGAGAAGCAGAAGCCTGTGTGAGCAGATAGGCCTTCAGCATTCCCTGGAAAGCTGGCTCCTTAGCTGATAGGAATCTGCAGAGTTCTGCTGATGTCAGTGGGGTTATTTGTCAGCTGAGTGCTGGTCCCCTATGAGCAGCAGACTGCTCTGCTGGGCAGCAGGAAGAAAGAAGTTCAGTGTCTGAATTGTGCTAAAAATCCAGCAGATTTAACCCCTTCCCACCAAAACCCAGAGGCAGTTGGATCAGACAGAGCAAATCTCCAGCAAGTACAGTGCACACAGAGAGGCTCTGAGAGGAGATTGGGATCCGAGCCACAGCGAGACTCGCAGAGCAGAGCAAAACTCCAACAGCACCAGGAGGGAGCTGGAATCAGCTGAGGGGAGAGGCTGGAAAGGCTCCCTGGAAGATGGATGGATGTGGCAGCAGGCAGGACCAGCAACAGAAGTGGTTTGCAAGGTGCTCTGCTGCAGTGCTAATCAGGCCCCCACGCTTAGAGCTGCTGGGTGGAGCAGGTCTTTGGGGCCAGCCCAAAAAGGAGCCAGTGGCCAGTGGAGGCTGCTGTGTCAGACAGCTGCTGGACAAGGAGGCTGTGTGTGGTTTGCCAGCAGGCACGAGGAGAGGGAATATCCTGGAATCACAGCACTGATTTGCAGGAGGGCGAAGTTCACGTTCAATCGCCGGCACTTTCTGAATTTTAAATACGCCGACATGGATATTATGCTGTTTCAGCAGCAATAATGATATAAGAATTATTTATAAGGTAACAGGATGGGCAACACGAAATCCAGCTGAAAACATAAACTAGGCCAAGGGTTTTGACTTTCTCGGTGGTCATACTGATAAATAAGCCTTTATAAATAACTGAACCAGCAGCTGTCTTCCTGGCTATTAATTGCCACCCATACAGCTGATGGCCTTGCATAAGATCTTTTTTTCAAAGAGAATGCAAAATTCAATTGAAAATGATCTCTTGGGTGCACTTAAGGTGGTCTTTCATGGTGTATAAGGTTGCTTTAATCCATTTGAGGAGCTGGCTAACTTTAAAAGTACTATAAAAGGAGGACTGACATATAATATAATGGTTCAATTCCAAACTTTGCTGATCCATTCAAACCCTATTGCTACTAGATCTAAAAAAGGAAAAATAATCAGAAAATGCAAATTAATCTAAGGAAAGAAAACTATACCTAATTTGAGTCTGTATTTTTTTTAAGCTAGTTCAGGGATGTGCTCCAAGCTTGTAAGGAAATACTCAAAATGCCATTATAGAAAATGCCAACTGTGTAATTGAATAATGTGGAATGTGTTCATCATGCTTGTGCTCATGGACACCTAGAAAAAGCATGTGCTCCCTATGTCCTGAACAGAACAGAAATACATTATTTTCTAAGAAAACTATAAAGGATTGACAGCAAACTTTCGTTGTGCTGAATACACAATGTACATTACTGGCCCCATGTGATATAAAAGTGTAAATTATCCCCAGAATTGCACTTAGTAGCTCCAGCTGGTCTTATTCTGCCCTGAATACTCCTGTTCAAGGACTTCACAGTGACAGCAATGCAAAAAGTATTTTTGGAACCTGTCTTTTGTTATTTTATGAAAATACTCAGGAATACATTTGATTCTTCTAAAAGATTTTCACTTCATTGATCTTTACCCAGAAAAAAATAAAATCTACAAAATTAGTGTAATTTTTTAATTGTATATAACAAGATCATCCAGTGGTTCTAGAACCCCACAAAACAAAACAAAATTTATATTTCTATTGTTTGCAAGGGAAGCTGGGTCTTGTTCTTATCAATTGCCATTTCTTGATGGTGCACTATGACATAGATAAAGGGGGCCCAGTCCTGCAAAATGGTTGTGAGACTGAATGTCAGGTGTTTATATTTTTGGTAGGTGGTTTTCAAATATGAATTGTCTGCTTTTGCTTTTGCCTGTGTGAGTTGTGTTCAAGATTAGAGAAGAACAAAACCAAATCAGTAAGAGAGATGGAGATATAGTGGAGATATAGGACATAAAAGTATACAAGCTTGAGATCTTCCAAGGACTATAACACCACATATCTATAGGTAGTGACTCCTGTGAAAATAAAGTAGACTGAGATGCTGAAAATAAATTACCACCTGTCTCCCCTAGATGGTGAGAGTCCTAAAGACTGCCCAGTCTCTCCTAGGAGATTTTTGATGGACTTCTGAGCTCCGTGCTAACACAAATTGTCACCTTTGCTCATAATCCTAATTAATTCCAAGGGGGAATGCTTGGTTGTTGGCGAGATTAAGTCTTCCTCCTCAAATCCACCATGGATGAATTACATGCAAGAGAGAGTTCCCATCCTGCACAGATACCTCTATTTGAATTGACACTGAACTGCTTCCTCAGGCAGGAATTCCTGGAATTAAGGTGCAATATGTGCATGCACCATCGCGTTCATCCACACAAATATGTGGTTACACCTTGCTTGACACCAACTTACATTTTCAAGCTTTATGATTGCAAGCCTTGTTAAAGTTTTTTTATGGTTATCCAGACTGCAGCATATGTTAACAAGGATATGAGGTAATAATTATAAAGCTTATTCTATCTTTATGTCTTTAGTTTCAAAGTGACAAAGAAATAAGAGACTCAAAGTGCTGTATTTAAAGGATGTCTGTTAGAATTCCTTGTACCTATTCCTTGTGCATTCTTAATGCTGGAATTGTCACATTGCTGTGGTAATCAGGTTTATTAGTGTAGGATTTATCCTAATTAGGGTGAAATTCTTCTCATGTGATATTGGCTCTCAAAATTAGCATCACTCTTAGCAAGTTCCTTGGTTAACCCCACTGTGGTGGAGAGAGGCACCTCCAGGAGACCAGTCGTGGATGGTGATGTTTCAAAGATGAATTCTCTGTGTTCTCTGAGCAGAATTAGAAGGTGTTGGAGGTGAGAGAATGTCTTTGCTTCCTCCAAGCAGGAGTCTCTGCACTATCTGACCTGTGATTTGCTTGGCATTATAAATGCCAAAATAATCAAGTCCTTGCATCAAAGACCTTTTGAGTCAAAAGCTCTATGCTTATGAGTCACTAGAGCTCTAGGATCAATGGTAAGTGTGGTTTTATAGAGAATAAGGTATCACAGTAACCAGATTTAGGGCCCTATTCCTAAAATTAGGCATCCTGTTTTGAAAATGTTCCTTTCAGCCTCTAGTTTCCAGTTTAAACACCTATTTAGTACTTCACATACTGTCAAAGAAGTGCTGTGAGATTTAATTAATTTTTGTAAGGATCTTTGAGATCTTCAGATAAGAGGTACTATACTATATAAGTGCCAAGTATTACTACATTACTGAAGAGACTTATCACAGTAAAGGTTAAGGTCAATTAACATTTTCTTGCCATTTGTGCATATATTTTAAGATCACAAAAAGAAACTGGTGTCAATTCAGTTAATTTCACTTGTATTCATTTTCAAATGAGTTATTTATAACTGATAGAAGTTGAAGACTTGGAGATCATCAAAATGGCAATAAATTATGCCCTCCTTATAAGCTTCTAACACCCTATGGTTTTAGACTGCTTTGTTTTAATTGAAATGTGAGTGTTTCAATTAGACACTATAATTAAAAAGTTTCAGGATCAAATTATGCATATTTTAAAAAATGGCACAGGCAAGCACCAAAAAGCCCAACACAAAGCCTCTCTATGAGTCCTTGGAAAAGTCTATATAGGCAATGCCTCTCTGGGGTTTTGAGTATCAAATCTACAGTTTAATTGAAGCAGCAAAAAGATTTGAGTTTTTTTTTCACAAAAACTGTTGCTTTACTAGATATCCGAAAAAGGAACATTTAACTGATGAACTTTAAAGAAATCTCTTCTGAAAATCACATTTAAATACTTTCTTAAGCATCCAAATATTCTTACATGTATTACTGCAATCTTAAAGGACTCACACTAAAATTTTTCAGAGAATGTCAAGACCCTCAAATCCTAAAAAAAAAGTCAGGATTTGTATAATTTTTAGAGAAAAAAAATCTGTGAGATTCAAGTCTAGAGACATCTAGATATACTGTAAATCTCTTCCATTACATATGAAATATTATAATTCTCTAACTAAAACTATTCCATCTTGCCATCACGATGTAGTTAAGATCTTGCTTTACATTATAGCCATTAAGGCTGCTTGAGTTAAAAAATAGGAAAAAAAAGATAAAGCTTAGTCAAGAACATTTTCATAAATAAACAATAAATACAGTTAATCACTGTGCTGCTTCTAGAGGGGTCATGTTATTGAAGTATTCAATTAGCCAGGTGTTTTTCGAAAATACTTTTGAATTCTGAAAGTATTGAGCATAAATGTTTAAACAGATATATAGTTGCTGTTCTCTAATTTAGTACTATACTATTCATTCACTTGATTTGCAAAAAATGTTTTAGGAATCTGTCATATGAATTAGGTGAAATTAGGTGACTAGTCACACCTGGATTTTCTTTAAATCATTCTCTTTCTTCTTAAATTGTGTTATAATCTCAGAGGGTGCAAATATTAGTTTTGTTACTGATTTTGTGAGAGCAGGTGCTGATATTTTTGTTTCTATTAGAAAAAACAATTGAAGTTGTGATTTACCTATACAACTCACAGAATCACAAAATAATCTGGGTTGGAAGGGACCCACAAAGATCAGTGGGTCCTGCACAGGACACCCCAAGAGTCACACCCTGTGCCTGTGAGCATTTTCCAAATACTTGAACTCTGCCAGTGTTGGTGCTGTGACCACTGCCCTGGGGAGCCTCTCCCAGTGCCCAGCCACCCTCTGGATGAAGAACCTTTTTCTAATATCCATCCTAAACCTGCCCTGACACAACTTCAGGCCATTCCCTTGGGTCCTGTCACTGTCACCATAGAGCAGAGATCACTGTCTGTCCCTCTTCTTCCCCACACAAGGAATTTGTGACTGCACTGAGGTCTCCCCTCAGTTTCCTTTTTTCCAGGCTGAACAGACCAAGTGCCCTCAGCCCCTCTTCCTTTGGCTTGTCCTCAGGGCTCTTCATCATGCTTTGGATGATCTCTAATAGTTTAATAGCTTTCTTTTATTGTAGTGATGAGAACTGCACACAGGACTCGAGGTGAGGCCTCCCCAGCACACAGTAGAGTGAGAGTAGAGCTAAGGCTTAAGCAAATGGGGTTTATTCATAGAGGAGCTAGAAAAAAAAAAATCTTTAAATATCTTTAAAAAGCTGAGGAGGAATTTGAAGAACTATGAGATAAATCATACAGAAAAGTCATTTAGTCCTGTAAATTGCTGAGGTTCCCATATCTGCATTAGCCTCACTGGAGAAAACAAGTTTAGTGGACCTTCAAGTTAAAAAAAAAAAAAAAAAACCCTGGNAAAAAAAAAAAAAAAAACCTGGATTTTATATATTAGTGCTTAATCATCTCCAGAATAAGTGATGTAATAAATAATGTTAAAATGACTTGTATAATAATTATTTAATGTTGTTCTTTTGCTGACAGCCATGCAGATGGAGGCAGGTACAACCTTCAGCTCATGTACACTGACCCTCTGTACACCAGGAAACATTTAATTATGCCTAAATTTAACCCAACTCCAATTTGTTTGACTACCACAAAGATATCTGTGCTTGACAAGAAGACACCAGGAGACAGAGGAACCAACATTTCCACTGGTAATTTGTTCCACTGTTTAATCCCTCTCTCTGTTTACAGCAGGTACCCCCTTTGCACTTTGAATTTGGCTGGGTTCAGCTCTGTTACAGCTCTCTCTGCTAGATGAAACAGACATTTTAAACCTCTGGTTTCCTGCCCTGGATGTACTTATCACATCACCTCTCAACCTCCCTTCAAGCCAGGGCAGTGCATGAGGAGTTCTCCAAGGGAAGAGTGTGGAGTTAATTGAGAGGGGACAGCAATTCTCAAATCAACCTGGGAAGCTGTGCTGGGAAAAAGCTATCTCACCTCTGGAAGAAATTACCTTCAGTGGGGAACCAAGTCATGTTGTACTGGTGAAAGCAGATTTCCCTGTACTTGAGGAGTTGTGTCCTGCAGCCACAACCTTTTTCTCAGGGCAAGCAAATTCGTACAGGATGCACACATGTGTGGACTTAAACAAAAGAAATCCTGTAACTCCTTTAATTAGGGAAATGAAAGCTGTTGCTTTCTAGCATTTAAATATTTTTTGTAGATTCACCTTCTTAAAAAAAAAATTATAAATCCAACAAAAGCAAGTAAGGTTATTTGGCTACTAATGCTACATAAATATTTAGTATCAACATTTTGTTTCTTCTCAAAGATTTGCAATTGTCCTTCTGGCCCAATAACTCACTGTGACTTTATGTTGAGTTCCTGTTGCACTGCTGTACTATATAATTTTAGGGTTTGTGGTTTACCAGGGTGCAATCCCCAATTCTGTAATGTTTCTCACATTAACATGTTCAGCTAAATATACAGATGAAAATATCTGGTTTTCTTTGAATGGACCCTGCCTGTCAGATTGTTCTGCAGGAAATCCTTGTCTCTATCGTTATCTATCATTGTGACAATAATTACCTATTTTTTGGCAGCTGTATCATGTTTACTTCTCCATCACTATGGAAACACTGAATTTTCTCAGCCCTAGTATAGATTCCTGCAGAATCCTACTAGAAATGCTTTCACAGAGTGAAATGATTTCTGTAAGCATTTTTTCTGATGTCCATTTAATCTTCAATGTTTAAAGGATTTTCTGTGAAGCTATTCTTTTATCACAGTATTACTTGGTACTTTTCAAAAGAATAAGCCTAGGGGTATTTATATGCCCATATATTATGGACTTTGTCTGAGTTTGGGCACCAGAGTGCAAAAGAGCTACTCAGACTCTTATTCAGGATTGTGGCATCACAAATGAACACCTTCCTTTTTTTTTTAACTCTGGGAATTTTTTTTCTTCTCTAAAATAGGATGTAGATTCTAAATGCCTCTTTTCTTCTTAATCATAATAGACAACCAATCTGTTCAAACTGAGATTTTGCTTTGGAGACATTTCTGTTGATAGTCCAAATTCCAGAACCCTTCACACTCAGTATGTTCTTTGAAATCTACTTCAGCTTAGGTGCTTCTTTGTAGATGTTTTAGTTTAGGCATCAAATGAACTTTCTGCTCCAATGGATGGCCAGGGCTGACTCAGCAGCTCTCACTTTTCCAAAAGAAGGAATTCTCACTTTTCTCATCTTTCCACCTCCCCATGCCAGCTCCCAGCCACATGCTCCAGCTGTTTTCCACACACTGGCTCTGCAATTTGTCTGAGTTCTTGATGAGTCATTTCACACGTTAAAGCAGAAGAAAATGAGCCCAGCAAAAGAGTGAATTAATTCAAGTTGGGTTTTTGCAAGCTGAATTAGCTCAGCAAAGGGTCAGATAAGCTCTGCAGCTAGAAAGAAATGGTTTGAAACTGAAGGAGCTGGGAAAGTGAAGGAGAAGTTAAAGGAGGGAAGATCAATAATGTCTTTTGAGGCCACAGAAATATGTTGGGTTGACTTAGAGGACCTGTCAACAACCAACAGCAACTTACACAACTCTTTTGGACCAAGGACTTACACACTGCCTAAGCCCATCTGAAGAATTATATGAAGCAGGTGTTGTAAATCTCCTTGTGAGGTAATTTTAAGCATTGTAAAACCTAATTTGCATACCAAAACTAATATGTTTCATCTCTTAATTATCCATACCAAACTCACAGTCTCATCAAAGATGACATTAAAATTTGTAAAATATGTTTATTTGCATTAATTAGTGCTGGCTGATATTTCATTGTTTGAATTTACATCCATTTAATTCCTATTTCTTTTTTACATATTTTCCATAACTTCATGTCACTCTGACAACCCTGAAGCTTACCAGATGATTCCTCACATCCTTTCTGAATATTATCACATTAGTATTTTGTTCAATCTTCAGGTTTTTTCTGATATTCCAGGATCCATTAAGAGTATGTTATTAACTGAAATGCAATGCAATTAATATTTCATTGAATAAATGTAATGTGTGAGCTGTCTGTTGATAGAAAAAGTAATATATATTAGGTGTTGTGTTATGTACTCTTCAGTTATTAATGAATTAAGAAATGTTTCATCTTCCTCACACTGAATCTCCTATTCCATTATAATGTATCTCATTTCCCTAAATGACTGCCTATTCTTCTGAATGAATAGCAGCCTGTTTCTAAACCTTGAAAATTTTACCCCGGGGAGAACACAAGCAAACCTTCAAAACGTTCTCACAACTGAGAGGGAATGGCATTTCTCTGGGGTTTCCATTGAATGAAAAGAGCAGTGATGGGAAATCAGAATATCTCTGATCATTGCTGCTTATCTTACAGAAATGGTTGTACTTTTAAGGAAGAGTTATGCTGTCTCAGGTAAAACTGAGGTAGGATTAGACCATGAGTGTTACTGTATTGCACAGTATTTCCAAATTAAGTCATATAACAGCACGATGAACTTTTCAGGTCATTGATTTCCTGTACATTCTTGTTAGGATTCTGTAATAGGTGGTCAGAAAGACTCAAAACAGAATAAAAAAAAATGAAAGCAACAGAAATAACTGAAAAGTGTTGTAATAATTGCAGCAAACAGTGGCCTAATGAGCTACAGAACGCTTTAATCTCCCTGCTTCTTTCAGAGATTCATTACTTCAGACTATTAGTAAAAGATGGGTGCATACAAGAGTGCATTTTTTTTAAAAAAAAGATCATACAGCAGAATTTTGAATGACCAGCAGCAGGAAAGCTGGTTATCGTAATTTGCAAACCATAATTCTCTGCAAAAGAACAGTTATATTTAAATTCAGTGACTTAACCAAGAATATCAGTTTCAAAGGCAAGAAAGTAGAAAGAATATCCTTATAGTCCTTGGAGGACTTCAAGCATCACTTCTAAGCCTGCTCTCCCTTTCTACATCCTACCATAGTATAGGAATTCCACAATGATTTATAACAGGAAGATTTTCAAAGGCACAAATGGGAGTCAGGTGTCCGATTTCCATCGACTCAGGCACCCAACTCCCATCTGTATTTTAAGAAAATCCTCCCTTAGAGACATGAAATATAAAGTAGTAAAGTGACTTGTATTCTAAGGCCAGGAACGTTTGCCTTAATTTTTTACATAGAGTTCCATTTTGGTTTCTTTTGATTTGATATCAAAGCCAATAGAATTATGCATT